>JAOBRG010315976.1:0-15557 GCA_027574985.1 Umimayanthus nakama
CTACTTGCATGTAGCCCCTAGATCTTCTTGTAACTTTACAAGCCCTTGGTAGAATGTTTGTGGATCTCTAGTAGTTGTTTGGTACTCGTGACCGCTGGTCGAGTGGGGCATCGATTTCTTACTACATGTCAAGCTCCCTTTATCACTTTGTAAAATACAGTATTGAGGTATGGTCTGTAGTGGGTAATACCCAGGATTTTCATTTCCAACATGTGCAAGACTCTCCCCTGGTCCTTCAAGAGCAGCGTATACTGGTTGTGATGTCAGAGCATCTGGGCCTTCAAGTACCGCATAATCTTGTGATGGGGCCTCTTGGCTTGATTGCTCGAGAATCTCGTATGCTGGTTCTATTTAAAACAATCAATTTGTAATTTTGTTAAACACATACTTTCATTTAATAAAACAAAGAACTGTCGCTAGTAAAAAATTGGCCTTTTCTCAAAAGGCAAAAGTGCAGTACCATTTGTTCAAGTTAGTTTATAAGGTATGATTGCAGACTCTAAGAAGCAAACAAGCTGAAAGAGAAACAAGACGAAGAAAAAGAAGAAGAAGAAGAAGAAGAACAACAACAACAACAAGAAGGAAAAGAAAAAGAACAAGAACAAGAACAAGAACAAGAACAAGAACAAGAAGATGATGATGGTGTTTAACCCTAGAAGCGAAAAGGTGAAGACTTTTGACACCTTTTATCCGATTAACTTGATATTTGGTATATAGACCTTTTATTGCAGTTTCAATTAATTGACACGACGTGGTGTTTAATTGGTTTGCATGGCAACCTAATCAAAATAATTGACGTCACTGTGGCCTCCATCTTGGATTTTCGTATTTTCAGATTTTCGAATTGAACATGGTTCTGCGATTGGAATATACAAAATTGTACGAAATGAAGCGAAGTAGTCAGTGTTAAGGCGATACTAGTCGCATTTTTAGCAAAAATTCCACTTTTGTAGGCAACACAAGGGATTTGTGACTTATTATAATGACGTCATTACCCGTGACGTTACTTAATTAGGGTCAAAAGATGTGTTGACAAACAAAGAACGTGTCAAAACTTTTGGAAATCTGTCAAAGAACAAAATTTTAAGCCAAAAAATCGAGGGGGTTGGTCAGATTGACCCCCTCCCATTTATATGCCTTCTAGGGTTAAGGAGATTGTATTAGTACGTTAAAACTCTTTACTAATGTATTGATGCAGCAAAACATGTCGGTCGATGACAATAGAGGCACATCTGGGGCGTGTACAAAAACAGATTCTCGTGAATGTATTTCAATGTATTAATATATACAATTTATACGGCGATTAAGAGTTCTCACCCTGTACTTGATTCTCAATTTTTTTCCTGTTTACACATTCAGCTGGCTCCAAATATCCGGCAACATCATACACAGCGTTCATGGGCATTTCACACTGTTTGAAGAGAGAGAACCCTTTAGATATTTAGTTTATTCCGATAGTTAAGCACCGGCGATCCGGAGCACATGAACTGGTGAAGGAAAGTCAGAATATAGCTAAGTTCCTGATCTGAATCTGAATCTGAATGTTACTGTGCTAAGCACCAAGGACTGGTTATTTTGCACAGGGAAGTAAGCAGTCTATTTATAAGTAATAGTGACTAGATTTGACAAGATCTTTGGTATTAATTTGTTCTGTTAATGAGTTTTTAAAACTGTCTAGAGAGAGAGCATTTCTAATTTCAGTTTTACTCAATGGGCTGTTTTATGGCGTGTGGTAGCTACATGTAAATCGTGATATCCACAATAAATTCATCAAACCATATAATACTGTGCTGTACCAACAGAAAAAATCTATCACGAATGCTATGTTGATAAGTAATTACTTGGCTTTGACAAGCACCATTAATATGTTTTTTTAAAATTGGCAAAACTGATTAAGTTTGTTTTTGAAGGTGTTTCAGTTATTTAGCTTAATGATTTTTTTTTGAAAAAAACGATATTTTCTTTCTTATCCGGAGCTGTAAAGGGCGAAACACTGAGAAGTTTCTAAATAACTTACACTTTCCTTTTTCTTGTGTCTTGCTGAAAAAAAAAATTAAATTACAATTAAGTTAGTTGGAGAAACAACCTTTGTAATATATGGAATTGTTTGTATAATATTTATTTTAAACAATAACTTGAAACGCCAGGGAGATCTCCTAAAATAAAAACCAAAAAAGATTTAGTTTAGGAGAAACGCGTTCAGTGTTCAGTTGCTGTTCTTCGTCCCTTGAAATGGTTTGTCTAAAGTAGTGGCTGGCTTGCAGAGAGCTGAGATCGCTATTCAGGAATTAATGTCAAAAGCGTTTCTTTGACAATAAATATTCCGATGGAGATTGAAGATTGCTTGAACTTACACTGCTTTTAAAAGTTTTCGGCACGTACAAGTAGTTCTAGACGTCTATAGACCGGTGCTATAAAACAATATTGAAGGAAAACCTCAGCAAATTTACGTGTAAGGCACGAGTTATGTAAACTGCAACAAAATTTCATCAAAAATGTTCTATGGTTGATGTGTTTTTTAAAACTCTTTGGTTTTGTGTTATTCTTCCTCAATTCTACTTGAAAAATTGTTTCCATCATTATTGAAAATGAACAAGGAAAACCACATGCACAGCTCTCAAAGCAAACAATTTTAGCAAGTTATAACTTGTGTGTTAATTTTGACATGACTAGTTTATAACTTAGTCACAACTTACCAACTCGGTTCCATTTGAACAACTTGTGATCAGAAATTAGCTTATAAAAGGTTTTAGTTGAGCCGTAGACTAGCAGGTAGGTAACAACCATACAACATTTGTTAAATACACTTTTCTGTCAACACTTTTCCTTAAAAATCATGGTGTCTTTTCCCCTGTGACTAAGGAAGGAGAAAATATCACCAAGTTTGTTGGGAATCGAGCGTCAATGTTTTGACTATTTTCTTTGAGTTTATGTCAGGGTTTCACGTAAGGTTGTTTAGTTTCTTTTTAGTTTTAAGAAGTTGCTTTGAGATTGTACTTACGTGAAGATCTCTCGTACTTCAAAGACACAAACCTAAGAGTAAAAGAGTGTAACGAACAAACTTAAGTTCCCAGGATGAGGACAGCTAAAAGAAAATTTGTTCCACTGCCAGACCACTGTACTAAGGTGCGTAGGAGAATTTAATACAAGTTTAATAGCCCGCCTCAAATTACCGAGAAAAATCGATTATAACCAAATCTTGTCAATAAAAAAAAATAACTAAAAAGCGTTTTCGAATCCTCAACTTGGCTCCCTACTGACCGAGTAATGACTTTCATCAATGTTTCCCATATTTGAGGAATACTGTGTGGATTTGCACTTGTAATTCCTTCGTTGATCCATTACAAATTTATTAGATAACGCACAGTAAAATGGCTATTATCAACTTTATCCCGGTATAACGATAATTTCAGGAATTTTCCAACAATATTGATATATCGGAAATTTGGACAAAACGATATTCCAGTTTAATAATGTACTTTAACGCTCCATTGGCATATTGTTAAACCGGGATCTCACTGTTTTGTGTTGTTAAAAAATGGTTTTGCTTAAATTTTATAATGTCTATTAAAGGCTAACATTGTAAAAAGACTTAAAACTATAAACGTTTTCGATACTAAGGTCGTTTTCAGATAAAAGCACTCAAGAGAACTGGCATGAACATAAACGTTCAAAACGATAAAAAATATTGGCTGTTTGATTATATAGGGAAGGGTCACTTCCTTAGATAAAAAATTCCGCGACGGTTTTGTTTGAAATTCCTCCAATGCCAAATTGTGTTGCCCGGGCATTTTTGAAAGTAATGTGTTGATTCAGAATTTATTTTATCTGACGTCAATGTGTTTTTCACTCCAAAAATTTTCTTTGTTTCTCCGAAGTATTCGTCGCCGCACGAGCACAAATCATTGCGTTGTATTGTAGTGTAAAGTGGCGTAGTGTATTGTATTGCACTTACCGAGAGGAAGTATTACAGTTGATGTATCAAGTTTAATGCCTATGACCTCCAATTTTAAAACCAGCAACGAAACTGCCTAACACCTGGGATGGGAGTTCTTTTGGAAAAAATATTAAGATTTTGCTTTCAATTGCGTTCTTCATAATAGGGTTTTTATGTTTTAATATTATATAAACTTTTGTTAAATCAGAAAGATGATTATACAAACCTTGCCTTTTTCCTGTATTTTATAAAGATGACAACAAAAGCTGCTATAACAACAACAGCACAAGGTACAGCTACAGCAGTAGCAAGGGGTGTCGATTTTGCTCCTCTTTTCGACGTTTCGCCTTCATCTCGGATAAACTTGAAGTTATAGATGTGTGTAAATACATCATCAGTATTGATTAACTTAATAGTTTATTTTGAAAAAGCGAATATCCACAACCGGCTTTATCTGTTTGTGTTAGTTTTCAGAAGGACGATCGATTTTATTCATCTTACAAAATGCTGCTTAACTGATCAAATAAGTAATTGAAAGATAGTTTCCCACACGACAGTTTTCCACTGTTTTACGAAAGCTTCAACCCCATTTTCAGCCTTCAGTTATTATGATTATTATTGTTCTTATTTTTCTTATTCTTGTTTTTGTTATCGTTATTATTTTTAGTCATAATCGTAACAACGTGATAATAGTAACACAACTGTCTCTGTTGAATCCATGACAAAATACAAACCAATGTTATTTTAGTAAAAACTTGTGTCAAAGAAGTTAAAAATTTAAATATAGTAACTATGAAAATATACTAGAATAAATTATGTTTAAAAATACTTGTACTAACTCAACTACTTTGAAAACCTCCAGTTGCTACTCTTGGCAATTGAACTTCTATTCTCCTTAATTTCATTAAGCTTGCTTTAACTGTAAGTTACCTTTCTCTAAGTGGGTGTTCGGGCTGGTTTTTGACTTCTGTGTCGCTAAGTTTACGACTGGTGTTTTGTTCATCATGACGGACTACTGCTACAACTGTAACTGTACCTCTTCTATATTCTGTGTATGTGTGTGTAGGGTGTGGTCAATAAACTGTTTTGATTTAGTCTTGAACTGTCCAATACTATTCATTAATTTTACCCTCGAATTGACAACTTCTAAATTACTACATAAAGCGACAGGATTGGTTAGTTTAACTAAACCAATATTTTCCACATGGTTGTTGCGCATACCAGTAAAAGCTGCCCACTTGGCAAACAAGAAGTCTTGCCATAGCTAAGTACTTTAATTTCAACTTTCAATTTGGAACTGTTACATTGCAGTTTTCAAACTTAAAGGTATACACATGTTCATGTAAAATAGGAAGAAAAGATTAAAACACAACCAGTTTATAAGTTAAAACATGTTGTGTTTTTTGTTGTTAGTTTTGAATAGATTATACGTGACGAAATTATCCAGTTAAAGAGATGTGTTTCTTTTTGGGCTAGCTCTCTAGAAAAACCTTTAGACAAAACAAAACTCTTTAAACAACTAAAATCTAAAAGTGCTCAGAACTGCAACCTGCGTTTTGATTTCTGATAAAAATTCCTAACAGAGAAATGGACAAGGAGTACTAATCTTTGAATTTTTAAAAAATGTCTCTCAAATAAGGACAACCTTGCATAACTGGTTAGATGTAACGAAGGAAATATCACGCTACCTGATCTGTAGACACTGCTTCATGGCCAGTAAACTCAGCGCTCACTGTTTCATAGTTTGATGTGCTTGAAGAAAACTTGGTTCTGGAACCATCTGGAAGCATTGTTGTAGAAGACTGGGAAGTAGCTGGTTCTTCAGTTGTATTGGGTTGTTGAGTTGAAGTTGGTCGCTCTGTTGTAGTTGGTTGTTGAGTTGTAGTTGGTTGTTGAGTTGTAGTTGGTTGTTGAGTTGTAGTTGGTTGTTGAGTTGTAGTTGGTTGTTTGGTTGTAGTTGGTGGATGATATGTTGTTGTTTTCTTTGGTGTTTTCGGTGTTGTTGATTTCTTAGGTGTCGTTGGTTTCTTAGTTGTTGATTTCTTAGGTGTCGATGGTTTCTTAGTTGTTGATTTTTTAGGTGTCGATGGTTTCTTAGTTGTACATTTCCTTTCCTTCGAGCTCTTGTCATCGTTCTCCTCACAATCATCATCGTTTTGTGCAGTATGGCGAGGATTCGCAGTTGATTTGGCTTTCCTTTTTGTTCGAACTGGTGCTCGACGTTTGAATATTGCTTGAGTTGACATTAATACACCCGCTTTGATAGTAAGTGGGATGTAATTAGTATAGGTAGTTGAACTCAATATGGAACCAGTTCAATATAGAAATGATTTGCAGAAATGTGTTTTAAAGAGAATCGAAACTGCGTGCGTACGCACAAATACAAATTGATTCAATACTAACGATCAAATTGCTTGATAACTTGTTAATCATATACTAAAGAAAGTTTTTTGTTAGAGAGATCACTGTCAAGCTTCTTGTTACTCTATGCATAGCACGTCGGATCGTGCGTGACAGCTGGTCAACGTTTCTGGGCCAATCAGGATGATGTACTTTTATAGTTGTAATTGCATGGAATTACACATTTGCACGAAACTACGAAGTAATTGTGCTGCTTTTAGACAAGCTAACAAATGCCTAAACACGAAATAGGCAAACATATACAACATAATTTTATTGCTTACGCAACTTCAGTGTGTTCATTGTCAGTATTGTCGTCGTTACCGTAACTAGAAACTAATAAAAAGTTACACAAAATTCAGTAATTAGTGTAGCGTTTTGCATCGATGTAACAAAATTTGTGCATGTCTATTATATATAATATATCCTACAGGTTCTGTCATAACTTGTCGGGCTTGCTTATTACGTCACAATTACATATAGACGTCGGTTTATTAGTGCCAACAATATTAATTACAATGGAATCCCGGTTTAACGATATGCCAAGGGGCAGTAAATTTAAATCGTTAAACCGGGAATATCTTCATACCAGGGTGCTGCCCCGTACCGTTTTCGGTAACCTTTGTTTAGCCTCCAAAAGATTGTTGATCGTTATACCGGGAATAACGTTATATCGAAGATCGTTAAACCGGGGTTCCAGTGTAGAACGAAATGGTAAAATAAACTTGGCACTATTCCTTGTCATATAGTTTAGGGTAGGGTAAGGATTATTTCTTTTGTACGTTGGCCTTCTCTGTGCACTGACAAGACACAAAAGTTATTCAAAATCAAATTTAAAAAAACATTTTGGTAGTAACGCACTAATGTTGACCGGGTAGTCCTGCCTGAACACACGCTTTTTCATAAGAATTGAATTTTATAAGAACAACGAGGCTTAAATTTGCCTAAAAATAGAAACAAGCTAAGAACAATCGATGTTCAGCTTCAGATGCAAATGTAACTGCAAGATTTTATTGAAAAACAATACATCACGTTATCAATTTATCACGTCTTTCTGCAGGTAAAAACATTGAGTGACCAGAGAAAAAAGTCAAGTCACTGTCATGTCTTCCATGACAGTGCCGAAGTGCATAAATGACATGATGGAGACAAGAACAATTGAGCATCAAATTGCCAAAAAGTTAAGAACAACGATCTTCGGCTAAAATTTACTGGTTCTTATAAAAAAGCGTGTAGATTATCTAGGCCGCTGTAGCTTTGCATTTGAGCTCACACCTATGCAGAAGTTTTATTCTGTGGTGTCCTGTTTTTGTTTCTGAGGCGGTGTAGACAAAGACCGCAACTGAAGCGTACACAAGATCTAGACATTGCTTTTATATAAACACACTTTCATTCTTTTTACTTTCATACCTTTTAACTCTCGCAGAATTGTCGTATCTCGACACTCAAAACGTCCATTGTAGAAACCAAACGTGGGTTGATGAGGAGGACAAACACACTGACACTGTATTCCAAGCAGTTTCGTCCCTCCGTATAGCGTGCAGGGGAACGGAGCTCGATAGCACAGCAATTCCGGTATCGTAAAAAAATCCCTTTCCGCGTAGATTCCTCCCTGGCTTGCACTGAAACTGTTTACTTTTACGAGCAATGGGCCAAACATGAGTATAACAAAAGCCGCTAATAGATCAGACACCCCCATTGTTTGAAGATTTCACAAGTCCAGCTTCGGATTAGCTTAACTTGAACGCATGAGGAGCACGAGAAGGAAGCTGTTTTATTTAGGATATTATGGAAGGAAACGATCAAAGTTGAACCGAAAGTATTTTAATATAGGAGGACTGAAAGGTGTGGATAGAAGAGGAACTAGCGTATTGGTTACTTGACGTTTGCCATGCTTTCATTGTATACAGTAGACATTATATAAATACTGACATAACTATTGGGAATAACACACAGCACCTAATATCACAGGAACAGTAAACAGTTCGACTCATCGCAGTCAGCAGCCTGTCTTTTTTCAAGCTTGTATTTGTTTTGAAACCAATTTTCTTTACTTAATATTTATAGAACTTTTGTTAACAACAGTTAAACAATTACTTCTTACAATCATTTTAAACGCCAAAAATGTTATAGGAAGGTTAATATGGAAACATGCTGCTAAATGATAGAATATCCATATATGATGGCTTTTTTTACATTACACACTTTTTAAGGAACAAATTTCAAGCTTATTTGATGCCACCTAACATTTTATTAATAAACAACAAATACATTAAAAAATCATTTTAGTAATATAAATTTCAAGAAAGCCCATTAGAAACTACAAGAGCTTATTCAACTATGGGCTCTCTCAACTATGTTTTAGTGTTTTTTAAAACTTAAAAGTAATGTCATGAAATATATACCTTAAGACTAAGTTATAGTTGAATAAAAAAGAACAAACTTTATAAGAGCACCCAGGCTGAGATTTGCCCAAAAATTAATTAAATCATCAGGCGCTGGAAAAGTGGTAAGGAAGCTCGTGATGCTCGCGGACGTGTATTGACAGTTTCATGTTTTTCGCATGTGTATCGCTGAATGAAACAATAATAAACACGCATTTCGCAGTGCCATTTTATTGTTCCAAGCAACTAATCTACTGTATTTAAGAAGTATCAGGAAAGAAGAAACAAGAAGCCCGGCCGCCTCAGCCGAAAGATACTGGTACTTACAAAAATACCTAAAATACCGAAATACCATATAGTTTTCGCAAAACCAGAGTATTTTGGTTCTGATATATGTGAAACAGTAATAATCTAAAATTAACAAGTGTTTATAAGGTCTTTTACCGCTGAGTCCGAGTGTACCTTACATAATATAAAGTATGAAACTAATAGCAATATTATGCTTATGGAACTTCAATATTTTATTTAATCAACATTACCTCTTAAAAACAAAACAATGCCAACATTGTAACACAGGAACTTGTTTTTACAACAATGATATATTTTGATACGCCAACAAGGAGAAAAGGCCGCGACCCGCCCTTGTCACGCGAGAGTTTTCTTTAGAATTTTTGCTCGGAGGACCACACTATTCTAACTGACATATATTTCAAAGTTAAGTCGATCGCTTTTAATTTGTCTCTGATAGATGCATGTTTATGGAACGAATTATAATGGTAACGTTCGATTTTGTTCAATTGCGTTCGATTAAAAATGTGTTCGCGACTATGTTCGATTGCCTAGCCAACCTGCCTGTTATATAACTTTAAAACAATTATTCCACGAATGCCCTCACATCGACATGCAAGACGTCCTGGATGTTCGTAATAAACTTATCTTCGAAGGACATTTACACTTGCTGGTTGTGCCATCCTGTTCGCGCAAAAAGCTAAAGTATGTCACAAAGCTCACACATTAACATTAAAGGGTGTGTTTGTCGAGTTATGATGCCCTTTACTAGCCCGTCAGGTCAATTGAATTGAGAGAGTATATCTTCAAGTGCCATGACATCTGTCAAGCACGTGGCACATGCAGCATAAACCAAACGCATATCATACAATATACAGTTGTTGCCAGACCTTAATCAAAAATTGCCGTAGACCGTAGTCTAACGGCAAGGCTACATGAGAATTCGTACCAAATGCAAAGAATCTGGCCTGTCAGAAATCTTAGCAATGTTAGACTGGCGCAATACACCGGCCGAGAGATTTGGCATCAGGACACCAGTCCTAATCAGCAACTCATGGTGCGACACCCTACTACAACTGCGTTATCCACCTGAAGAGGACACACGCGCACTGATCGAAAAAAAAAACGGCAGAAAAATAATAACAACCAGCAAACCAACCCACAGCAGACAGTGTAAATGAGAGTTTCGGGGCAGAAAACCAAGTCCCCTGGCACTCGATTGGGAAAAGATTGTCAACACAGCTCAATTGTCAAAATAGGTAAGTCATGCTACCTGAGGTGTAACCGTCGTGAGCTAATCGCTGCTGGAAGGCCGATAACAACGACTAGCCTTAAACCATGAACCAGCACTAATATTACCCCAAAAAGCTGAGCTGCAACCCCGAGCACCTGATGCCCCTACCCGTTAGGACAGTTTAGCTACTAACACGTGCTGTTGTAGGATTTATAAGCATACTGAGAACCCTTTAAAAAAAACAACAACGAGAAATAGCAGAGTATAATCTATGAGGAGGTATTCCCTCACATAGGCGCTACTGTATACTGATAGGATCCTGATAGGTACGTGCAGCGCAAAATGGTAGGATTATAAGGCGTAATTGATATTGAAAATATATTTTGTTATTTTGATCTACCCTAGCCTGCAGACAGAGATGTGTCATATCACAGACGTTTTTTGTGGCGATTCGAGAGGTCTTGGTTGCTCGCAGGGTAATTTTGCGCTTTAATGAAGTGCTGTTTTTCAATGAAATTGTAGTGACGTGCTGTAAGGCACGCCCAGCTTAAGAAGGCTGAACTGAAAACGGGTAAAAACTTAGTTTAGCGACAGTTCCAAACTAACTCGGGTAGGGCAACTCCCTGTTGAAGCACGCAGCTTTTCCAAGCTACACTGAAGCAAAAAGTGGGCTTATTCTCTTTTTGTAGCTAGATGATAAATTGTGTTATTACAAACACCTTTCATTTTAGACGCTCTCATAAGAGTACTGACATTGCATAACAGCCATCTTATAGCGAGCACTTTGGAATTATCTTAAAATATTCTTTAATTCATTCGCCTCCTCTCACGCTGTGGTAATTTTTCAACTCAAGCTAAACTGTACGAAACTACAAATATCCTTTTGTATTTATAGCTTCATGGCCCACAAAGCGTTTATGGCTACTTCGACCGGATTTCGGTGAGTGCTTGGTACTCGTGTCCACTGGCTGTGGTGGATGTTGGGGTTTTACCACCACACCCGAGAGGCTCCTTGTCTGTGCTCAAAGCGCTGTACCAAGGAACACTCTGCAGAGAGTCGTGGTCAGATGTTGATAAGCCTTGGTTATCCACAGCGCTCGCATCTGGTCTCTCCAGAGCAGCGTATATTGGTGGTGACGTAATGGCATCCGGGTTTTCAATTACCGCGTATTCTTGAGATGGGGCCTCTGGATGGGGCCGTTCCTGAACTGGCTCATAAAGTGGCCCTGCGACAGTTAAGTATAAAGTAGTTGTTTTGGGCAACAGGGAAAAAATAAAAAAAGGAAAGCAAATTTGAAATAAAATTTAACTTTTCAAATGTCAATATAAAGGGGGCCTGTTAAGTGTCTCCACTTTCGATTCAACGATTTTCACATCTCAAAACTTTGCCGATTGACAAATTACAACTTTTTTTACGAAACTCTAGCCAGATAATTGGCAAGTATTTTGGCTCTAATGCTTGGCAAATTGGACTATGCATTTAGGGGAATTTTTTCTTAAAACAACGTTTTACTAACCGATATTTTATGCTTAAGAAACGGCTCACCGAGTGTTTCAGTTATAATCAATAATTGAGTTTATCTGTATATCTGGAAAAGTTTAGTATTGACAGAAATAGATTATGCTGCTAAATGTGTGATAAGAATACCTAAATTGATGAAATCCAGACGTTTTTGACACAAAAGTGAAACCTGTTCTCGTCAAGCGTATTTTCAGACTTTCTTAGTGAGTCGTTCTTCCCGCCGGCAATAAGTTTGCAATGTAACAATTAACATGTTTATTACACGTTGGACTTTATGTTGTATGAAAAGCCTGCTAAGGTTTTTTTGAATGAAAAAAATACGAGCTGCTCAAATAAATCCTAGTCTCCAATTGAAATCATGGATTTTTTTTTGAGGTATCGAGTGTGGCCATGGCCCTGAGTTATGCACACTTTTTCACCAGTAAAGGATTGATTTGCAGGTTTTGTTTAAAGCCCATGTTAGCACGCTAGCGTGCATTGCTTACTTTTTAACAAACATAAAACGTATTTACAAAATTTGTTTTAAAGATGCAAAACAACTTCATGAAAGAAAGATAAAAAGAAAGTGCACCCTCAAGGGAAGTTCAGAGGTTAGTCCGATTTGACAACTCCCGGAAAATAACATAATTAATTTTTATATGTACAGTTAAATAAACAGTACAGTATAAAATGAGTTGAGAACGGCTAAAATATGTATCAACAGATGTACTGTTTAGTAGATAATTTAGATACTGAGGTATAATATCAAGCTTTTTTTGAACGTACCGTTATTTCCAGCTACTACAGTTCTATTGGGAGATTGTTCCACAGTGTTATAATTTCAAAAAAAAAAAAAAGAATGCTTGTTACAGTTGACTCTTGCTGGTTTGACGTACAGCATGAAACTATGATTTGATCTGGTGCTAGAAAGTTTGGATACTTCGAATTAATCGCTCGCTCATTCCGAAGAACTTTTTGTACCATTCTGTAGACCAGCCTCCTCCTCTAATCCTCCCCTGCTAAGTTCATTCTCTACGACACGCTTTTTTAATATAAGAACAAACTTAATAAGAACATCCTGGCTGAAATTTGCCAAAAATTTAAGAAAAAGCTAAGAACAATCACCAGGCTGAAATTCGGATCAGAAAAATTTAAGAAAACTATTCATTCCTTGTTCACAGACCGAGATGCAGTACATGAAAACGATATTTGTCAGAATTTAGCTTCAATGGTTATCAGGCGCTTGAAGAGAGATAAGCAAGCTTGTCACGTTCGCGACGTTTTGACAGTTTCGCGTGTTTTGGCTGGATAAAACAATAGCAAACACGTATTTCTTAGTGCCGTTGCCGGTATGTGCATTGTTCCCTACAACTAATTCACTGTTAAAAATAACAGGACATAAGAACAATTTGGAACAATTTGAATATGAAATCGCTAAAAAATTTAGAACAGCCCAGCCTGAGCTAGCCGAAAGTTACTGATTCTTATAAAAAAAGCGTGTCCTATTGATTCATTTTAATAATTTAAATCTGCTTAATCTTAAGCCACATGCCTAACCTTGACAAAACCTCATGGTTTTTCTTGCACGCCCTGTATCTTACTTTATTTCATTTTACACTACTGAACTTGATTTACAAAACGTTATCGAATCTCAATCCGAAGTATTTAACTTGGGCTGGTATACTTTGAAAACCTTCCAAGCTGCGACTACTGACTTTGTTTACATGAGTAGTTTCATAAACAGTAAATCACAGTTTCTTTGTGGTTTTTATATGGGCCTTGAAGGTAAGCATTAGAACGGAGTGAAAGTAAAAACAACTAAACGAGAGAGTATTAAAACTAGCGTAGAAAACCATTTTTACTAGCAAACAGAATTGTTGCTGTTGTTGTTATTAGCGCAGACTTACTTCCCTATCATAGCATCTCACATCGACTTTTGATACTGTTTTACGGCCTATTCTGAACTTCCCACTAACTTGTCAACGTTTACCAGCACATAATTTTAGGAAAATCTTCGTACAAACTTTATTACAATACTTACCCTGTGCTTGGCCGTTAAAATGTTTTTTGTTGACAGACTCGGCAGGTTCCAAATATCCAGCGTCATCATAAACGGTCATTGACGTCTCTGACTGCTAAAAAATTAATACGTTTCATTTTGCATTCAGTAATACAACCATCCACTATGATAGTAGAAACGATCGATATGTATTATCATCAATTCATAAATTATCATTTATTCCCGAAAAAGGAGGTGAATATGTTCTACCGAGCCGCGAGGCGGCTAGTTGGACATTTCATCAATTTCAATAACGGGAATTCTACCATTCACATCCCGGAATTGGATGTGAATAGTAGAAATCGCGTCGAGTTGGTATTTCTTACTAGGCACCGACACTGAGGTAATAACTGTTTTAGGAATAAACCCAACAAGGGATTATCCTTTTCAACAGTAAAATAATTTATCTGAACAAGTTAAAAAGCCACCATTTTATCCTGTTTCTGCATGAAGGCTAAGAATCCACATGAATAAATATTTTTCTTTGTTACCAATTATAGCGTACGAAAAGTGGTATTTACTTGTTGGGTTTACTAATTTAATAATTAAAATAAAATAAGCAAATACAAACTCGGTGACGTTGGTAATTCAAGTAATTTGGTTGGTTTCCATTTCTCTTACTAATAGACAATGCAAACCTCCGGGATGGTAGTCAGTTTGCGGAGTGAAACAACGGCCGGCGTAATCTCCTGTTTTTGTAGTGGTGCAGTCCAAAGGCAAAAACCGTGGACAAGCTAATTTTTCCTGAACCGGTTGTGTTGTCGCCAAAAACAAAAATAGTATGAACAATGCTTTTCTAAAAAAAAAATGCTCTCCAATCCTCTTTCTTTACTCTTTTATGTAGCTGTATTGTAGTTGTGTTTAAACAACATTTTTTGAACTTGATAGATTGACAACCATTGTTAACAAGATGTGCGCAGTAAACCGTGGAAGTTAAAGGCTGAACATAGAGCTAACTGGTTAGGAAGCTCAGCAGTTTCAAAAGGAGTGTACAAAATTGCTTTGTTTTATGTTGGACGAACCGTGACACTGCACATTGTTTTGTTCAATGTGTCAGCCCAAATGCTTTTACGGGTTAGTTGCTAATATACATATCAATACCTTTTGTGTTTTGTGCAGGGTCGAGGACAACGAACAAAAGAAATACAGAACAAAACATATAACAAATAAATTGGCCAAGTTTCATAACCAGTTCGCTATTTAAACTATGACCCAAATTGTCAAAAAATCCAAGATTGCGGGCTTGCTTTGCATTGACTGTCGCCATGACAACGGTCTTCATTATAGTAGAATAGAAGAGATACCTTTTTTTTTCATTCAATAAAGAATAATAGTTTTATTATAAATTGAATATTTCGAAGAAAAAATTTAGCTGGTCCTTAGGGTAACCATTCGAAAAATGGTAGGTGCGATGAGAGTCATGTTGATCAGTTGTGAATATCTAACAAGGAATCCAACCAGCCTTTGTCTTAGCGGGGTATCGCAATATAATGAGATTTATCTTCAACATAGAATTGATCTTTTTTTGTCTGACTATGAACGATCAAATACAAATTTGAACTTACATTTTCTTTCTCCCTGAATTTACTTGCAAAAGCTGTGTGAAAAACATACGTTAACGGATTTTTTTAATAATTTAACAATGAGAATTAGAATGTTAGTGCAATGATTTTACAATTACAGCTATTTCAAAAAAGGTTGTCATAGTCAATAGTCGATACTGGAACCGAAAGGAACTTTGGGTACACTCATAA
>JAOBRG010316087.1:0-15555 GCA_027574985.1 Umimayanthus nakama
CTAACATACATGGACCGCTTTGTAAATTTGCTTCTGGTCTGCTTGGGGTAAACTGAACGTTGTAAAGCGCTTTTGAGCATCTTCATATGGAATATATATATAAATGCACCACTTTATTTTTTTTTACTTTATTTGAAATAAAATATAATTTCTATCAAGTTTTTCACCTAAGTATTTGTTGTTGTGTCAATCTATTAACGCTTGCCGTTTTGGTATTGATACACGATAAAAAAACCAACACCAAGTGATGATGTTTCATAGTTCATAACCTGTTACAACGATACAAAGATTATGCTGTTTTTATTTCTTTAAGTTGATTATAGTTTATAATCTTTCTCCTTTTCTAGCATTTACCTTACTGTAAAATGTTTTTGTTCTACTGTCTAAAGGTGTTTTGGGCTGCTCATCTGCCCAGGAAGAAACGTTAGATACTCAGATATGCATTTACTATCAGAGGTGAGCTTTTGTTATTGTACTATATTGGATTTTGCTTTAGTAGCTTTTCCTTAGTGTTACAAGAGCTAGCAAGTCAAAATTTCCTCAGGGGAAAAAGGGATGGAGATATCTGAGACTGGTATCCAAAATAGCATTACTCAGTATGATTTCATACTAAATCTCTCAATTACGAAATAACAACTTTTTTGTATGATAACTTTAACCAGAAGCTTTTGTGTTTACAAAACATGGTCATGTGTGAAATTTTGTAGAACAGTTCTAAAAGACACTGGAAAAACTCAACTTTTAATGCATTCCGAGATGCAGTTGGTTTATTTTAAGTGGTCCCTAAATCATCAAAGTGTTCCGAGGACATTCCCGTGCTGAATCCTCGACTAATACATTCTCTATTTCTAGTTTCAGGAGTTGAAATCTCAATTATTAGTAATTGGTCACTTTATTCATCCCTGTTAAGGTTACAATGGAAGTAGTTGAGAGTGGCAGAACAAATGTGATTACCGGACACTGGGATCCTACCATTCAGGATCTGCTGGTACTCAACACTGAAACACCTAAAGGTCAGCTCACCTAAAAACTCTTTACTGTTTACAGTTAGATTTCAGTTGGTGTTTTGGGCTGAGGGTTGAATGTTGGGGTCTTTGGTGGAAAGGGGACTCGCATGGTGAACCAAAGCATACGTAGAGAACCCGCATGAAACACCAAAACGCCCTAAAACTCGAGATCTTTGTCATCTGGTGAACAATGTTTAAGAAAGAAGGAAAAATGTTTAAGTAGTATGCATGCTCTTGTCAAGAGTTAAGACTGTACTTGCCCAGTTGCTAATGCTAAGTGTATGTTGATTTTGGCGACCAGAGTTTGCCAACTTTTACATGTACTGTTTGCTTGTTCAGCTGGAGAGCAAGTTTGCAAAACGCACTCCTTCAAATTTATAGATTCCTTGAGTCAAACAAAATGCTTCAGTCCGTGCATTTTCTGCGCAGAGTTTGAATGGCGACGTTTGAATGGTAAATAAACTGGCACGAAACATCAAATCAAGGTACTTTTCAAACTTGATGAGGTACTCCAGTGGCCAAAGTCACTTTTCGGAAACCAAATGTAAAATTGGCTTCGGAAAACGAATTTCTCTCTCGTTTTGATCAAATACGCTTAGAAACGCGCGAAAATGAGAAAAATGTGATGTTAAATGTGTCTTCGGAAGCGCTCGAAAATCGTTCGGATTTTGGTACTTGCCATGACATCAGCTGATGATGGCGCTAGCGGAAGTAATTCTGTCTGAGAAGTTGTTGCTCGTGTTTCATTGTTTTACAAACAAAATGGTCTTATTTTGTTTGCTAAGAGCAAAGCAATTAAATTTTAAAGTTTCAAAGATTGTTTTTACACATCCATATGTAACTTCCGGAGACTTGTTCAGAGTTCAACAGAGTTCAAGTCGTCTTTGCAGTATTGCAGACGCTCGATTCAACTCAAAGAAATCGCTCAGTTGACGCAAACATCACTGAATGAAGTTTGTTCGATGAATTGGCAAAAATACAAACCAAAAATAGTAGGACTTTGTTCTTTTAACAAATTCCCATTCAACTATTAACCTTTAAACATCCAGAAGGACTCCAACTTTCTTTGACGAACAGCAAAACCCCATTTCAAATCTTTAAATTTGACATTTGACGATTAGTGTTGAGAAATGTTAAAAACAAAACCCGAGTCAGTGAATGTTTTAAGTCTGCCAAACTAGCAAAGTTAGTATTATCAGAAAAAAATCTCGTTTTATATCATATTAAATATAGAAAGGTGATAGTTGCAAGTTTTCTAACTTTCAACACACTACCGTAAAAATGGCAAAACAAGGACGCGTTTGTTCTTACTTTCTATAGATAAAATTACAGTTTGCAGTTAGAGCAAAGTTTAAAGTGGCTTGAAGAATTCAGACAATGAGATACTGATATACTGACTCAAAAGACCTGCAATGCAGTTTTAAGAGTTCTTTTCTTCAAATTGCTTGATCTTCTGTATATATTAGTTCTGCATAGACTTCAGTCACTTCATTGTAGAATGTGGAGTTTTTGTTAACAGATCTTTACATTTTCTGAAGCAGCATCTAAATCAATATATATAAAATGTATCGTTTCCAGTTTTAATCATAAAAATTAACTAGTTACATTCCATATTGGCATACTGATTCAGAACAAGTAAACAAGCGGCTACCGCCTACCAGCTCGAAGGAGCTCCATGGCCAATTCACTTGTCCTTGCAGAGACAAAACTGACCACAACTGGAACTATCTAGCTGACTTTGCTGGACTAGCAGCTGGTTCGAACATATATTATGGTTTGACTTTAACTTATTAATCGTTTAATAAGTAGAAACATCCAAATTGGCTGTCCGTGATGCGCGAGTTTTCTTCAACACTCCAAACAGAAAGACTCTTCCAAGTTTCCCGCAAACCGGAAGCAATTTTTTCCGAAGATTACGTCACTGGTGGAACTCTTCCACGTCACTGGTAGAACTTTTTTGTCCAAAAACATTAGAAAAGCTCGGTTTTTGCTTATTTTAGAACATTTTTGAAATTCTCTGGACAAAATGAGTGGAAAATTTGTTTTTCGCAGCCAATTTTTCGTTAAATTCCGAATAGTGACTTTGAGCACTGGAGTAACCTTTTAAAAATTCTACTTAAATTAAAAATGTAAAGATCGTAGCAGGTCACAAGTTCAAGCACTTCAGTGACACCTGTGCGAAGCATCATGTTTGGGCTTAATATTCTACTTTACTTTGCTTCTTTACCCTTCAGACACCCGTGTGTTTGTGACTGTGGCAGTTGATTTGGTGGTAACAGGGATCTCGGAGCCTGTAAGATTCATCAAGGAAACCAAGGCCAGAATCTTTCCAACAGGGGAGAGAGTCTGGAGCATCAGCAAACCGAAATGTACTGAAACATATATAATGGAACTGAAAGAGGTAAGATGTTAGATTCCACTTGCCTGTTTTGTTCATTAGAAATGTGGAGCTTAGATAAAATGACCGCTGAGCTGAGGAACAGCGGGTGGAAGTAACACCTTCAAATGCCAGGCTACCAAGCATTTCCATTCCTCTGTCGTCGCCTCACGGCAAGTGCAAAGCTTGGCTTGTGTCATCTCACAGAAAGTGTGGATGTTGTTAATTCATTTCTTCGTTTTGGAAACTTTTTTAATAACCTTTGCGTATTTTATTGCAAAAGAAGCTTTGTCGTGCTATGCAGTTCTATTCCTGCTGTCAGAAAAATCCAAACAAAATATGACTTTGGTGAACTGACTGAGCAATAGTGTTGTTTCCCTGCTCTTATCGTTGCCACCAAAGGCGTCCGCACCTTGCGCGCGTTCACAACCATAGAAATTGCCGCAAAAAACAAAGTACTCGACCCAGTCTACCTATGGCCAAGTCTGCCACCGCGAAGTAAGACCTTGTCTTATCGTAAGGTTTCTAATACGGCATACTAGGTGAAGTTTCTGTATTTTGCGGTTATTAAAGTTTGTTTAGTTACCAGGCGTTTGACCACACGTTTGAGTAAGGCCTTGTTGTAGTAACAGTTGCTCTAGGTGGTGACTCTTCTGTACTAGAAACTCAAAAGGAAATCAAAGATTACCTTGAGCAGTTTTCAGTAATACTTCAAATGCTGTGTATTTTTACAAAACATCAAGTCAATAAAAGAGACCTCGTGTTTCCATAACTGTCACTCAGCCTCGCTGTACATAATGCAAGCAGTTTGAAAATGTTACGATTTGATTTCTGACAACATTTAAATCAGAATCTGTTTAAATTTTGAATCTTGTATTATTTGTTTAATACCTGGGATCTTCATAGTTGCTAGATCAAGTGGTGATCTCGTTTAATTAGTATCTATATATGCCTTGTCTCTGATTTGTTTGTTACCATCTTAATATCTTGTAAACAAGTAATGCTGCTGAAATTACAACCAGCATTCCTGTCAATAAACAAAAAAGATAAAACACAATTTGTGGACGTCCAAAGACATGTATGTTTTAGACTGTATCTGTTGTTTCTCAAGGTTACTGATGAGAGTGGTGAGAAAGGTTATGAAGTGAAGAGCCTTCAGCCTGAGGCAGCTGTCCTTAATGCACGAGCCACCAGCCCTCCGCCTGGTAACAGTGGGAACAAGAGTTCAGAAGGTGAAGTGACTGTGTACGAGATAGAGTTACTGAGAGCCATGGTTGGGGTTGGTTTTTTGAAGGAGGAATGTGGTCAAGGTTTTGGGTATGTTAGATTTGGAGAAGTAGTAAGTAGGCCGTTGCCTAGAAACCTCCATTGACCCCAATTCTTTTTTAAAGATTACCTATATGTACGTTTTGACATGGCGAAATATGTTCAATGAACAGATGATGAAGAAGATGACGAACCACTGCTGTCAGGGTCAGGTCAGGTCCAGAAGGAGTGCTCGGAGGAGGAGCTGTGCAGCTGGTCTGAGCTGCTCTCTAGGTGGAAGGACGTCAGCGTCAGACCCAAACAGGTCCACACTCTTGTCAGAAAGGTACACTATTAGATGTATACCTCTTATAAGCCGAGCGCGAGGTCCGTACCCGAGTTTTTTTCCTTTTATGGCCCAAGCGCGAAGCGCGAGGGCCATGAAAACAAGGAAGGAAAAAACGAAGATCCAAAACTTGCCGTACGGACTGAACAAACGAGGCTGATAAGATATTTATTACATGGCTTTGTTAATTATTCTGGTTTTGAAAAGGTGGTCGAGAGCTAGCGTTCCTAACGGCCACTTACGGACCTGGAATTGACCAATCACAGCACGCGAAATCATCCAGCCATATGATAATATATATTATGCCTACGATTTGGAATGTAAGAAGTTACTGGATTTGTTTATAGTTGTAATTTCTAGGAAG
Source organism: Umimayanthus nakama (assembly GCA_027574985.1). Classification (NCBI taxonomy): domain Eukaryota; kingdom Metazoa; phylum Cnidaria; class Anthozoa; order Zoantharia; family Parazoanthidae; genus Umimayanthus; species Umimayanthus nakama. The sequence goes on from JAOBRG010316087.1 coordinate 5,340, forward strand.
GAGTTGTGTTATTGTATTTGTAAACAAGTTGAAATGCGAATTATACCAGGTTCATACCGAGTACTAAGCACGATAATACTGAACTTGTTGTTCACGTGTTCTAAGTTTTTCTTTGAAACTGTAAGAGTTATTCAAATTTGGTAACAGTAAAGCAATTTGATTGCACATTTTTTGTACCGACCTGTGGATTTAAACCAATTACCATCATACTTTTTACTGTGGTGATTAATTGAAACCTTGTTTAGTGTGAAGATAGGCTGTATGTATGTTATCATTTTTATGAAATATAAATACAGGAGTCGTATTGGTCATGGAAAACCTCTAAAATTTGGGAATGTTTAAATAGAAACACGGGAAACCAAAAGGGGTTATATGGTGAATAGCGGAACTTTTTATTAAATTCAATATACCTGTTGGCGTTTCATCAGTTTTTTTAATGGATTTTCTGAAAAAATGTTCTTAAACAGCTCCAGATCGTTCTTGGTCTCTTAAAATTTTAAATGTACCCTGTACTTAATACTGTTTGCAGTAGTATCTAGCAGTTCCATAGCATGTGGACATCTGCAATTGAAAGAGCAACGTCAAGCACGTGATTAAATTTGAGAGCCACACGTTTTAGAATCAAGTTGTGGTACTGCTACTTAGACATGCTGACTCCTAATGTACAGATACATTCAGTGAATGATGCTGCTGCAGCACAACTCAAGCTCATTTCCTGCTTTCTAGGGGGTCCCAGAGCCACTGAGAGGCCAGGTGTGGCAAATGTTGGCCAAGCTTCAAGAGAACGACGAAATATTTGACAGTTACAAACACCTTATCACTAAAGTGAGTTTCTTACTTGTATTTCCTCTCAAGTAATGTGTAATGACAATTTTGATTTGAATTCATTGTACACTTTGCCTAGTGTATCAAACTGTTACCTTAGGTGGAAAGCTTAACTGTCCCCACAATTAAGAGTTAACCCGATCTTTTTGTGTCTCGGAGCAACTAGAAAATCTTTATTAGATAACCGGTTTTGATGTATCTTTTCAATAAAATGCCATTTTAGGATTCTCCTACAGAGCAAGTTATTGTATGGGACATCCACAGAACTTTCCCTGCACATGAGTTCTTCAAAGACAGTGGAGGGGATGGACAGTCCAGCTTGTACAGATTAAGTAAGGTCAGTTGTATGAGGGGCAGGGGAGGATGGAATTGCACTTTTTCCATCAACGAAAGGGATTTTAAACAATTATTACAGGGTTAGTTGTTGGAAAGGTGGAGGAGGAACAAAATTGCAGTTCTTTAACGTTAAAGAGGTGTAAAGTACTACTTTTACAAAATCAGGGAGGATTGTTTATGTGAGGGGAAGGGAGTGTAGTGTTACATTTGCATTGCGTTACTAGCGGATGTGATGATGAGTTAAGCTTGTATGTGATCTGTTGGGAGGACGGGTAGAGAGGATAAAGAGTCTGGCTGGTTTAGAATCATCAAATTTATTACAGGGAAAAAGAACTTAGTTACATTTTCCCTTCGGTTTTTTTAAAAAGAGTGTGATCAAAGTTTAGAACAGATGATAATTCTTGATCGGTATCAATAAATGAAGGGTGTAAACTAGTTTAGCTGAGGTAGTTGTACGCTATCTATCTCTGACCAATAGAGGGGAGCCGTTAAGATTGTTGCTGGGGAGGGGGGAGGTTCCACTTGGTAGGATAGTAGAAGAGATGGACATGGTACATGTATGAAAGTTGCAGGGCAAGTGGATGGCTAGAGAGGAGAAAATTTTTCTCAACAGTGGAAATGAAAGAGATTGGACCTTATTGTGAGTTTAGAGAGTCAACAAAGTTTGAAGTTATGACAGGAAGAAAGGGGAGAGAAATGCCAAAGCTTTTGTTAAGGAGAATAGAGGAAGGCCACAGTTGGCTCAGTGAAAATACGTAGGCAGAGTTGATGCAAGTAAAAGGAAGGTACATATAGCTAGTTAAGCTACTTATAAGTGCATAGTTTAAAAAATGCAAGCTACACTGTATAAGACAGTGTTAATACCATACATGTTGTCGAGCTACATAACGGAATTCAGTAAAATCAACGATCTTGTAGTTCAATTTTCTGAGTGTTGGTTCTCCAGGCGTACTCAGTTTATGACGAAGAGGTTGGCTATTGCCAGGGATTGTCCTTTTTATCGGCTGTGCTCCTTTTGCATGTAAGTTTGCTATGCTTTGGTTTAACTCAACATAAGATTTCAAGGACCTAAGACTCGGAACTCCATCGAAAAACATGTCAGAACTGTTTCCCTCACGCAAATTGAAAAAGAATCTCGAAATAATGATTAACTTGACTATATAGAATCGCCCACTCCGACATGCTTTTTGGAAAAAAGTCTTCCTCCCTCCTATCTCCAGTTCTAGTTAGCTATTTATTACTGTGTCTTTTTGTGTCTGATGTGTATGTTTTCGTGCGTGCAATTGCAGTGTGGTACCTCCTGCACAAATCTTGTAACTTACCTGCATTCTGTCTCCCTGGCACCTTTAGCCCTTTAGTTATTTCAGGGAATGTGTGTTCTGTTGTAAGATATTTTGATTCAATGAGGTCTTGTTGATGTTGTCGTTTTACTCCCTTTACTGTTTGTTTCATCCATTATCTGTTTGTTTTTAAACGTTGCTTTGTTGCATCGAATATCAATTTGACTATCTTCAGGAAGTACAGTTCAAAATTGTGAAAGTACTCGTTTAACTGTATTGTTTGAACATATAAATACATCATACTTCTGTCAACCTAACTGTTCAATGAGTATCTAAACGTAATTTATACTTCCCCTATCGATAAATAGTGGGAAGATAACGGGGTCGACGGCGTATATAACAGAGGTTAAATCAGGACTACATACCCTTTTGAAACACTTTTTTGCAACTTAAATATTTGTTGCAGCGGTATTTTTGATACTAGCACTAGTTTACAAACTAAGTGCATAATTGGCTAAATTGAAATGATTTCTCATAATCGCTTACCAACTGCAAATGGTTTGTCATATCACCTAGATACAATATCACGATGAACTTGGTTCTGTAATTCTCAACGATAACTCGCACTTTTTCCCTTACCCTTTTCATTGTCAAACAGATGCCAGAAGAACAAGCATTTGGTCTTTTGGTGAAGATCATGTCTGATTACGGCATGCGGGACCTTTTCAGAAATGAGTTTGATATGCTTCACCTACAGTTCTTCCAGCTAGAAAGGATGATTGAGGTATGGCTAAGACTACACCTAAATCAAGATTTTTCTTTTTTATTGTAATCAAACTTAGCTTTTGTTGGACAAATTTTAGGTTTTCTGCTTTTTACCAAACAGTAATCTTTAGAATGTATGTTTTTTAACGTGAAAGTGTAGATTAATAACGCATGAATTTTCCTTTGCAAGCTGTTGTAAGAATGTGTTTGTTCTTGTTCCTCGTGAGTTTTTATCGTGTTTGGATTCAGTGCTTTTACATGCTTAGTAAATATCGGCCAAATTTGACATGTATATGTAGGTGTGATGACAGGCGGATAAAGCGCGAAGCAGTAATATATGTGAGACCAAACCCACTCAGAGTTTGCAAGAAATGCTTAACTTGGTATGACGATAAAAATAATTTCGAGTTTGAAGGCCAAAATGATATTTTAAGAGTGATCAAATTAGTCATTACTATTTTGTGTGTTTTCTACATTTTCCTCAGTGCACTGTTGTATTTTTACTATAAAGTGCAAGTCTGTCGCTGTTGCAGGTCTCTAGCGGGTAATACATTTGAGTTTTTTGTTGAATTAATGAGATACCCGTTATCTCCTAAAGACTACTTATTTTGTATCTTATACTCGGTAATTGTGCTGGAATAAGCTCACATCAGAGGTAAAATGGTCTAAGATCATGGAAGAGATGGAATTGCAAAAAATCAGAAGAGTATGAACTATGATCAACTGGTTTCTACAAAGTCATTGGTGTTACCAGTAGTACTAACTTGCATCGCAAAGACCACAAACGTCTTTAAAACAACTTCAGTATCCCTTCTCTCGCTCATTGTCGCACTGTCTCCCTTGTCTCACTTCTCGCCCACTGCGAACAGCGCAGACAAAATCGCCACCCCCTAAACCTCGTAGCTAAGTGTTCTCCCCTGACTCATGACGTTACACTTGTATCTAAACTTCTCTTTGCACCTTTTGACTTCCGCTTACTTGTAAAGCTACGAACTAGCTTTAACTCGTGCTTGAAGTGCTTGTGCGATTTTTTGCAGGATTCCATGCCCGACCTGTGGAGTCATCTGCAACACAACAACATTGAAGCTCACATGTACGCATCGCAGTGGTTCCTGACCCTGTTCACCGCCAAGTTCCCTCTTCCCATGGTCTACTGGATCATAGACGTGTTCCTTTGCGAGGTAGCAGCTTGTCTTAGGGTGGACCGTTTGGCCTTTGAGGGGGAAGGGTGGAAGAATTGGTTAGTGCAAAAAAAATTTCCTCACCGGCCAGTGATGCAGGCAATTTTTTTGGAGCTGTGCATGCAATTTTTGAAGCCATTTGTGTTGCATGACTTTTTTGACTGTAAAAGTTTTACAGGAAGTTTTTTTTCTCAAATCTTCCACTCCTCCATTAAAGTCAAAATGGTCCACCCCTTTACTTTTTCAGTACCGTACTCACCCTCTATCGCTCACCATAACCATCAACACCATTGACAAACACACAGCTTTAGTTGTATCCTTTACATTTACATTTAGCTAATAGCTGATAAGAAATGTAAAGGATCAGAAGGAAGGTATGGGTCACGTAGAATAACAAAGAAGTTAATCTACCTTTGTTGGCACATAACGTTTAAATATAGAATTACGATGCTCGTGCTCGTAATGGCACAAATGAGAATCCGTATATTTTAAGTGCAGCTTTTTCAAAACAGGTTGTCATAGTCAATAGTCGATACTGGAATAGAAAGAAACTGCGGGGCTCAAGCAGCACAAATAGTTTTTTTACCATTGACTTTGCAAAATATGTATATAGTGCAGGTTCATCGTAATGCCACGGCCATACAGTAACAACCTTCGCTGATTAGTGCATCATTACTCACTATGAGTATACTCAAAGTTTCATTTGGTTTCAATATCTACTATTGACTATGTCAACCTTTTTTTTTAAATAGCTGTATATACGTATACCAGAAATACGAATCATCCTGCTCTTTGTTCGTCGGCATCTGTAGCATGTCTGTTCTAGCTAACATATTTCTTTTCCTGAAAGGGGACAACTGTTACCTTCCGAGTGGCTTTAGCACTGTTAAAGGTGAGTATTTAAAAGACTCTTGGCTAGAGTACCCGGAATCTTGTTTCCCATTAAGGATGCATTCAGTTAACCGTATTACTGAGTAGAAATGTTAAATGAAAACTTCAATCTCTTCAATCGATCTGTTTCTTTTGAACTATGTACGATGATGTGTATGTTTTGAGTTTATCTCAGTTCCTAACTTTATGTGCCTTGTTTTGGCTGCGCTAATAACATTAAGAAATTATTGAAAGCCAGTGCAAGAGAGGACCCAAATTGGTAAAACTTTAAACCGGATTTGCACTCAATTCATCTCACTATTAAACACAAATATCCCCCGCCATGCAACTCAACCAACAGCAACATATAATCCCTCGTTTACCTACTCGTCTGTATGTGTGCCTTTTCGATTCAGCCGATAGTCGTTTTACTGTGTGCTACCGTTACTTCGCGGAGAGTACAGACAATTTGCATTCAGGAATGCAGCAGTACCAACCTTCAGTCACCATAGTTCATAATTTCGTCACAGTTTGTTCACTTTACCATTTCCTTTATGTTATCAACATCTTTCTTTTCATTACAGTGTCTATATCGAGTGTGTGGATATAACTGATCATCCACTTTACTTTTTTAGGATATAGTTCAATAACCTCCCAATCTGTCTATAGAAATTATATGGAGATACGTTCTGGGTGTTTACACATCATATTGGTGTTATGGGAATTGAAAAGGTTGAAGGGGGAGTAACACGGTGAGATTGCTCAATGTTTCCATATAATTGCGCAATCTGCCCGTATGATTGCGCAATCTTACGTATGACTGTACATTGTTTTTATCGCTTGGGTAAAGATGTTAAAAATAAAATAATCGCTACAAATTGTTCAAGCACAACTTTGATTTGAAAGTTGCAAATAAAGCACAGACGGCTTAATGTTTTATAAGATTAAAGAGATTACATCTACGAGTGCTGTAACGAACACAGTCTTTGCTTGCAACTCCAATCCTACCAAACACAACGCTGTTAGTACGGGGATGAATTTCTGACAAGTCTGGATAGGGTTAAAGCGGTTATGTATGCAGTTTATCTGTTAATATGGAAGCAAACCCTTTTGGTCCTTTTTGATGACCTCAGTGCAAACAGTTTGGCAATCATTTTATAGAAAGTTTCGTAGCGTTTTTCGGCCACAACTGTAGTAATTAATAAGGGGTAGAAGGAGCAACCCCCGCCCACATTCTAGTGCTGTTTTAAAGGGAAAACGTTTTTCTTTCGTAGTCATGCAAGAAGGAGCTGTTGCAGATGGACTTTGAAGGAATTCTGAAGTTTTTCCGGGTGAATCTTCCAAAGAAATTCATGGAAGAAGAGCAGTACAAACAATTAATGCACCTAGCTATTGGAATAAAGGTGAGTTGTCCAACCTACTTGTTGTTAGTTTTTGAACCTAGCTACTGGACTATGCAGACGAGTTTCTAAATTTGTGGTTACAGTTGTTCTCCCTAGAGCTTTTAAGTCAAGCGGGCCGCTTGGCATAATACCTGTCGCTTGGCTTAAAATCCTACCGCTTGGCTTAGAGATAACACCGCTTTGCCTTGGGCAAATACACGCTTGTCAAATACCAATTGTTACTGAAAACAGACCAGACTTTTCTAAAACTTCTTCTCTAAACCTTTACTTTTGAGTCCTGTCTTTCTGCATTCTGTAAGTTGATTGGTATTAAACTAATTTTAATAAACAAAAACAGCAGCATGGTTTAAAAGCAAATTTAAAAGCCTGGGGCAGCCCCATTGTCCATTTTGGATTAAATTGCTACCGCCCCTTGGTATTGGTAAGATCCTGGGGAGAACACTGGGTTGCCATCTGGAATTTTGCACGCTACAATGGTTCGTGTAACTAATCCTGTCTCGCTACGCGAATAAAAATTGCAGCATATGACAGTCTTAATTATAACCCTTCACTATTGTGCGTGTGCGTCGCTTGTGCTGCTGTGATTGTGAGTGCGGTTGCAACGTTTCAGGTGACTGTCAAGAAGCTGAAGAAGTACGAGAAGGAATATCAGATACAGAAGGAGCGAGAGGCACAACTCGAGGATCCGGTAGAACGCTTCAAGGTAACTTGACGCGTCACATATTATGCGTAAAACTAGATCGTGTAAGGCCTTTGTGCATTTTTCTGTAGACTCTGGTGTTCAGTGTGTCAGTACTGTTTCTTGTGTGTTTGTTATCCAGGTATGGCTTGGTTTGACAATCAATGCTATATACAAGAATTTGAAATCAATACAGAATAAGTCTAAACAAAACAACCATAAAAATATGCACACATAAAGTGCATGTAGCTGACGTGATCTTGTTGAAAGCTAAAAAAATCACTTTTCTTTTTATTTCTTACTGTTGACATAATTTTCGTTTGAGATTGGTTAATAAAAACTGAATCTTCACATACATGTTTATCCGCTTCTTAAATTAAACAAATTTGCGAAGGGGTACAGGAATTGAATTGTTGAAGCTGTCGTGATTTCTACTTCAGTGCGTAGATCTGTATGCGTGACAGTTTCAATTTGCACAATCTTGCATATTTTCTAAAACCGTAGAAAAACGTAAATGTTGTCTGCATTTTCTAATAAAATACAGCAACTTATCGCCCAGTGTGCTATTAAGTTCTTCGAAGGCAAAAAACCTAACACAAAAACTGATCCCGAGACAAATCTAAACTTCAAGATAAGGCTGCATATTATTATAACCTTTTGAAACATTAAGTGATCTGCAAAAAACTAACACTACTGAAAAGTGTCCACATAACTATTTAATTTCTGTCATCTTTCACAATAATCAGTTAAGTATATTTGTCCTTTGTGATGCTGCAGCGTGAGAACAGACGTTTGTTGGAAGCCAACATGAGACTGGAGCAGGAGAATGACAATTTGGCACATGAACTGGTCACTACCAAGGTCCAGCTGCACAGCAGACTTGTGGAGGTGCGACATCTAGTGCTCTGAGGACATTGGCTGGGAGATTATTTGCTCCCCTCTCTTCCCGTATCTTGCTTTTCAAAGTATCCCCCCAACCTTCCTTCTCAAGACTATTCTAGTCAATGTCGAAAGCTAGCAAAACAACTGACAACAACGATTTTGTTTATTTATGTTCTCGAGTACCTACCCCTTTTTGACTTTCCCCTGTTTTCACCCCTCGCCCTAGACAGCTGACATTAGTTTTGCCACTCAACTTTGTCAAGACAAGACACACTTTTAATCTTGAAAATTCCCTTGATTGTCTTATTGCGATTCCTATCTTTTTGAAGTTACAATTTGTTAAAATGTTTTGAACGAGAACAGATTCAAGGTTTATTTGTACAGCAGTAGAGAACTCTGGTACGTTTTTTTAACTTCAGGCGGAAGAGAAAGTTGAAGACCTCTCCAATGAAGTGAGCGTCCTGCGCACTCAATTGGCTGAAACCGACGATGAGAAAGAAAAGTTTAAAACCGATGGACTGCAGGTAAGCTGGATGCAACGGTACAAGGCACCACACCTATAGACAACATCAGTACATCACTACCGTAGAAATCCGAAAGTAACGAGGCTTGCAGCCCTTGGATGACGTTACTTGAATATGTAATGCACTTAAAGTGGAAATAAATTTTGTTGTTTGTTGTTGTTGTTGTTTACTTTTGGGGGGTCGTTACTTTCGGGTTCTAATTTTGTTTGTAAACGTAAAGAAAAGAGCATGACACAGCTAAATATTTTATAAAGTCGTGGCGTCTCTAGGTCACGGCGATCTTTCTTGCAATTTTCTGCGCAGGGTTTTATTTATTTATTTGTTTATTTAAACATGTTTTGAGGCCTTTTACGATGGCAAATTTGTTGTGGTTTTCTTTGAATTAAACAAAAACGTTCGTGTTTCCCGTTTTTGCGGTGAATCAACTGGCAATCACTAGTTGTTGATAAGAGAGTATTTTAGCTTACTTTCAAGTTGTTTACAAAAGATGTATAGCTTGATTTAAGGTTGACATTGAAGTTTCGGCTTGACAGATTTCTCATGTTTTGTGAAAACGTCTTAGGTGAAAGAGATGTGGCGAAAAAGCATGCAGGAAGCAGAAGATGACCGGAAGAGGCACACTGCCATAATAGAGGAGTACAAGAAGGTAGTATGGCTGCTGTTAATATACCACACCTACAGGAATACTGGTACCGTGTAGTTGTGAGTACGAAGTTATTTTAGTTACATTGGATTGATCTCTGACTACCAGCCAGGAGGTCCTGGATTCAATCCCCAGCCTGGTCGAGGGTTGAACTTTGGGAGACCTTCCTCCGTAACACTGCCCGCGGACAGGGACGTTAAGCTGTTGCTCTGGTCTCTCGATGTACTGTATATATGGGGAAATTTAGAAAACCCACACACTTGTCGGTAGTAAAAGGCTAACGCCGGTGTGGTGGTCGGTAGTGAGGGCCTCATGATGCGATTATGCTGCACTCCATAAATAGTGTCTTTGGTGCAGTGTACTTTATTTTACTTCACTTTTCTTTACTTTACTTCCCTTCACTTTACTTTACTTTACGTTGGTTTGCTTTACTTTACTTTACTTTACTTTTATTTAACTTTACTTTCCTTTGCTAAAAAATTTACTTATATTTTACTTGACTTTACTTTTCTAAATTGCTTTATTTTGCTTTTACTTTACTTTATTTTACTTTACTAAATATTTTACTTTTACTTTACTAAATACTTCACTTTACCATACTCTACTTATACTATACTTTACTATGTTATATACTATACGATACTATACTGTACTATACTGTACGCGCGCGCTCTGTTCAGTGATAGAAACACGCGTGAATTTTTTAGTTCACGAAAGAAGTGCTTAGAGAAAAACGAGCCGCAGGAGAGTGTTTCTCGCACTTCTTGAGTGAACTAAAAAGTTCACAAGTGTTTCTATCACTGAACAGAGCAAGCAAGCGAGTTTTAT
>JAOBRG010316420.1:0-13401 GCA_027574985.1 Umimayanthus nakama
CGTGATGCAGAGAAAATAATTTTTATTTTCAGCAGTACTGACGGAAATGTTAGTAGGCTATGTGCTTCTTTTCTATATAAAGCAACAGAAAAAAGACACAAGTTGTATAGTTGAGCCACCATTTCTCTTTACATATCAATATTATTTTATTAGTATAATTTAGTTAATTACTTACTTTTCTTTCTTTAGTTTTAGAAAGGTAATACCATAAATACTTATGGTCATACTTAATAAACGTTGTTGTTGTTGTTGAGTTCGGGTCGGTGAACTAGGCCTTAAACAAAAAAATGATTGGTTGACTATGGTTGTTTGAAGTACCATGTATCTAATTAGGGCTGTAGCTAGCGTTAGGTAGCGAGGACAGATGCTCCCCGCTGCTAAATTGTGAGTCCAGCTGCATGCTGCAGCCCTGTATATCTTCTTAACAGTATCTAGACGTACGTTTTTAGCTATTTTTCGGCACTCGAAGCTAGTTGCGAGCAACGACCTTGGAAAGCAACTCTATCTGTCAGAATGTTTGTGTCTGCCTATCCTTAGTAACGGTAACATTTTCTCTGTCTTTTTCTAAGAATAAAAGTGAAACAGCGATAAGTTTAAAAAGGAACAAACCTTTTCATAATTAACTGGATTTTCCCTTCAGCCAAATAGAAGAAAGTATCAAGGCAGCTATAGTTTTTCCGCCTGCGAAAGCTGCAACTTCCAAGAATTTACCATGTGTCGGCAGTCGGTTGATCGTGTTTGCGTTTGAGCTTTGCGTTCTCATACTTCCAGGAATCATGTTTTTGGAACGATTTTGTTAACACAATTTAAAGAAACTTTGTAAGTACAGTAGGACACATCTAGCAATCACTGATTTATTTCAGTACTTTTAAAATGATAAAATGTGCAAGCGTGAATTAAATACTCAAATCAACAGGCAAACTAGAATCGCATGTACACATGTATACACGAATCGCTAGCTGCAATTTCGATCGGACAAAAAGCAAAACACTAGAAATATGTCAAACAGTCAGGTCCGCAGGGCATACTGTGTAAACTTTTCTGCCAGGCCTTGGGTTAATTTCTTCTAGAAGTGTTTTCATGCACATCTGGGCATCAAATCTCAACGCGCCTTTCAAAGGTGAATCTGATTTTAAACAGGACAATGAGCGACTTCGAATTTCGAGATTTTCGCAGCACTCAGCTGATTGCTTGGTAAACTCGAAGTATTCTGAATACTTATTTGCTAGAACATCCATAATTTTTTAAATTGTTATCAAATTCCCACGTTTTCAAAAAAAAAGATACATTGCTACTAGTATGCTCGAAAAGTATCGCCGAGACTATTCCATAGCGCTGGTTATGTGATTGGGTCGTTAATTAAATGAACAAGTAACATTGTACGCGTTTTAATTCTAATCCAAGGAACGAGACGTTGAGAGTTTAAAGTACACAGTTATTTTGTAAAGCTTAGTTTAGCACTATGTGGACGTACTCTACCTTTGTCTGTGCTCTAAGCTCTTGTTTCAGTCTTAGCTATTGGTAGCGACAGCACTGAGGAGGCGATTTCTAACTTATAGATTTAAAAAGACATTGAGTACATATCTATGCGTAGCAACGGAAATATTTTCTCTAACCTTCAAGAAACCGACACAATGCATGTCATAGTTTTGACGTCAATGTTAAAGTCAATCCGTAAACTGTTACTTAGGATTATTTCAAAATGCATTTCGTTTATTTATGCAAATGAGGAATGTATTAGCAATGTTAAAAAGTAACAACCCTTTTCCTAACTATAGCTGTGTTTCTTGCATTGTTTAAGCCAGATAATGGATGAAATCAAGGGTGCCTCGCGCGAGTTTCATTTTCCAAGAAACTGGTTAGAAATGATTTTTCGGAACGACTAAATTTACACAATTTTCAACTACCTGGAATGGAACTTTTGCGACGTTTTTTGTCACAAAAAGTAAACTTGTTTGCATAATAGGACGCAATTTTAGCAATCGTTTCTTTATTTTAACAATAAAATGTACAAGCATTGAGATATGTAGATATTCAAAGTTTCTTCTTGAAGCCATGTTGGAACTAGCAAACTAGAATCTTATGCAAACAAACTAAATACACACCAGCCGAGTTGTCGATCAAGCCTTGTACAGCGGAGGGGTTGGCGCAGTGGTTAAGATCTCTGCCTCCCAACCCTAAGGTCCCCAGTTCGATTCCCAGCCTGGTCGAGGATTCAATATTTGGGTGGCCTCCTTTCCCGCTAAAGTTCACTCAGCTTTCCATCCTTCCGGGGTCGGTAAAATGAGTACCAGCATACACGGACCGCTTTGTAAATTTGCTTCTGGTCCGCTGGGGGTAAACTGATCATTGTAAAGCGCCTTTGAGTATATTCACATAGAAAAAGCGCTATATATGCACCACTTTATCTTTTTTATCTTTTAAAATAAAAGTTAATGTGGTTAATATATTATAGAAGATTGAAGATAGTTATGTGTTGGGTAAACACTAAGCGTTCTGAAAGATGTTCATTCGTTAGTTTGGAAAATTACCAAGCTTTACAAAATATCCACAGCCTCTGGGAGGGGTGTACTTGGGTCAATATTTTGCTGGGTATGCACCGCTGACCTCTTACAAAACCTACCCCATTTAACTCTATTCCAACATCAGTTATAGACCTCATCTCCTTTTTGTGCCAGTGGTTAACTTTTAAGCTGTGATTTCAGGAATGCAATGCATTGCAAGCCGTCTGTTAAGTAAGAAACATTCGGTTGGTAAACTGTACCCTACATTTGTTTACTTCCAGTCGCTGATGAAATTTTAATGGTCTCCAATTCGAGTGACGCTACCTTAGCCTGAATAAACGTTCAAAAACGTAAGATACTTTTACTATTATTCTTATTATTTTTATTATTATTATATTATTATTCATAACATTACTATCATAATATCATTACAATTATTATAACTATTATTATTGTTATTATTTTTATTATTAAGAGAAACACCAGTGCTAAATGTGTAATACCAGTGCAGAAAGCATAACACCAGAGCAAAATTCTTGAATCCGATTTTCAGTCCACAGGCGTCAGATTTGAATGTTGTGAAAAATTTTGTTAACTTCCAAGTACTTTCGAAAATTTTCCGAGAGTTTCCGAAGTTTTCCGAGCATTTCCGAAAATTTTCGAAAACATCCTAAAATTTTCAAAAATTGTCAGGTCATTTTGTAAACTTTCCGACATTTTCTGATTTTTTCCGGAGACTTCCGAAGACTTCCGAAGATTTCAAACAATTCAAAAATGCTGGAAAGTCATTTTAGGCACTTTGCAACAAACTTCCGAAGATTTCCGAGGACGACCGAAAACTTCCCACAGTTTCTGTAGATTTCATCAAAAACATTTTAAAATGCTGGAAGGTCATCTTCAGCATTTTGCAGTATTTTCTGAGTTTTTTCGAAGACTTCCGAAGATTTTAAAAATTTTCGGAACCTTGTCAGAATGTTTGTTTGTGCACTTTGCGGTGCTTTTTCTTAAGTTTTCCAAAGAATTTCCAAATATTCAAAAAAGGAGACACGAACCCTTCCTTCTGGTTAATGATCGACCGTTAAATTTTTAATGTATGTTATTAATAAGTAATCATACCACTTTTTTCATTCAGTTTGACATTAATTTGCCATGATTTTTTCAAAAAGTTTTAATTTAACTCGCCCTGCAAATTGCACTCAAAGTCAAACAACTACCTCTACTTGTTAATATTATAATTATTATAACTATTATTATTATTATTATTATTATTATTATTATTATTTCTATTATTATTATTAATATTATTATTATTATTGTTTTTAATACAATTGTTATTACTGTTGTTGTTGTTGTTATTGTTTTTGTCATTGTTATTGTTATTGTAAATGTTACTCTTATATTCGTTCGTTTCAAATCTACTATTTATTTCATTTTGCCGATCTCATTGGCATTTTCTACAAGTTATTAAACGAAGAACAGCATTCTAAAGTCAAGCGCTTCTCAGCAATTGGGAACAAAACCACAATACTACGACATTTAACGTACATTGTAATTTTTAAACTCTAGGGCTCCTATAGATAACAGTACAGTCGGTATTGAGGGATTACCCTAGCGAAATAAAGATTACTACTACATTCAAAAGCAAAATCGGTTGAAAGTTACTATACATCATTCTCAATTCATAGACTGAGCACATCTTGAAATCATTTACAACAGTACGGTAACGAAACTATTGATAATGTTTACTGAATTGTACAGTGTTAAACTTCTAGTCGTTACTCGCATTATCATAATTCCAAATCCACAGTCGTTTTGAATTTTCTGAAATATCTTGAGTGGAGTTAACTCAAGTTTAGACTTGTCCCGAAACTCACTCAGCCCCATCGCAGTAAACACAAGTTCATGCACGGCCCACTATCCAAATGACGAGCGCGGTTTCTTTCTAAGCCTGTAGTACATGTAAGTGGTGGCGGCCGATAAGGCATACCTGTAGGAAAGAGGAGTATATTTCACTTAATCAGGATTTTTTTCTCTTGCGTTTAAGTTGTGCTGTTTGAATGGTTTGCAAGTGGCCCGTCCTAAGACGCTGACATCTTGGACAGGAAAAAGAATAAAATACGAGAAACAACTTTAAACCACTACCACTCTTATTAATTACTAAATTCAAAATACAAACAGTTTTTCATGACTGTAATGCGGGAGTCCAAATTTAAAACAATTTTATGGATCTCTCTCTTATAGAGCTCTAGACTGCTCGTTGTAATCCACGCACCAATTTAAGTAATTAATTTTCTTACCAAGTGATTATGTATTGAAGATGTTCATTCCGCAGAGTGACGCGAGTCTGCCCTCCAATAGGACCACCAGGAATTGTGCTAGCTGTACAGTTAGAGCTGTGTTAGTTGTACAACAAGCGAGTACAGAATGATGTGTTGACTACAAATTGACTACAGAAAGACACACAGGTCTGCCACATACATTCAACTGCCCTCACTCCAACCTCTCCCATTGGAAACCGTTGCTAAACGAAGAGCTCTGCCGTGACAATGACAGAACAAAGAGCTGACTGGAGAGTGATGCAAAACTGCTCTCCAATTATCCCCCTTATAATAAAGCTAGCAGCATAAAGAGATAATAGTACTTAAAGATAAGTCGACTTATGCATCTCTCACAAAAGTTTGTCAAGAAATGGCGATCAGCCCCTCTAGATCTTTTTAAGCCCTCCCAAGCCCCGCCCTCCTCACATACACAACTCGATCTGTATGAACAAGAAATAACAAGAAGCTAACAAATAGCTCTAAGTCGTGCCTTTTTAAAGTAAACTTAAATCTAATATTATAACGTATACCTCAATTACATTCTATTTCGCGTAAAGCATATGCTAGACATTGGTGACACCTGTCTGATCAGTATTTGACCCTATAGATAAGAAATTTTGCTTAAAAATATTTATAATCAATGTTCAGAGACAAACTTTCTCCGTCCATGGACTTCTAAACGCTAATTCCTAAATGTGAAACACTGGATCTTTTTAAGAGTTTCCAAACATCTTTCTTCACAAATAATCGAACTCGTTTAGGTTTTCAAAGCAATCTAAAAAAAATGACAGACGAACAATGGTTCGCTAAGTCTGACGGCCTGAACACTGCGCTATTGAGGCCCCCATGCACTCAAAGTTTCCCAGACTATCTCAGTTCCTGACATGAAATTGAACTATGAGCAGTCTCTTTTTGTTCCTCAGAACCAGTCGAGCAGTCAAGGAAACACAAAAATTGAGAGGCGGTTGATCACTTTGTCTTTTACTCACTCCAGACTCAACGTTTCTGATTTTAAATTGTACAGTATCAAACACTTAAAAATCAAACTGAGTTACATTGTATGCTTGCGTGGGCACGGTAAGCCTCATTGCTGGTTTTTAAAATGCTATTCTAATAAAATGACTCAAATTACTAAAAAAATGCGATTTTCACTTAATCGCAACACAAAAAGATATGAACCGGAGCGGAATCCTAGACTCGTCGCCTGATGCAGGAGTAATAAGCTCTTGGGTGGTTAATAGGGTTTTATGTTTTATTTAAACAGTCCTGACCAGTCAGATTACAATACACTTGCTTTTTCACATATACTCACTGGAATAAAATCATTTGCAGTAGTCCATCTGATCATAAAATTCCAACAAACCCACTACCTGCATCTGCATCGACTTGTATAGGTAAAGTTCCTGCTATCTGGGCCATGCTCTCTAGATCCCTGTAATGCCACCGGTTGGTCTCAATGCTATTCTTCGGTGAAAACGGAGCTCTCTGGTGGCAAGCAGACATTTTAAATATAAGGTTGGAAAAAGGACTTCATTATACTGTAAAAGGATGGTGGTCTTTCAACAAAAACTTAGATACTTTGAAAATCTTACTATTTTTTCAATAAACCACAGAACTCGTAGGCAGTACAGTACCTTTTCACCTTGCCTGAGGAATGCAACAAATTCAACCTCACCCTCCACCTGTGAGAAAACATTATTGCTTTAACAATGTCATCTGCAAGAGTAGTGACCGCAAGAAGTACACAGTGTTTGTGCAGGATCAATTAACTCTACACTGGTGTATTTTTTCCAATAAATATAGCCCCCCCCCCCCCCGTTTACTAAGTCTACTTTAGACACAGTTTGTCCGATTGACTTGACATATAATAAACTTTCTTTGTACTTACAGTTAATCAAAACTTTGAGGTGTCTAAACGGTTTCCACAGTAACCAATGTTACACAAATGATGTCATAATCGTCTGCAATCTTGGATTTTTTAAATTTTGATTTTTTGATATTCAAATTGAACATTGAAAATGGTGAGAAAACAACATTTAGTGCTTGAAATTTACAAAATTGTAAGATCCACTGTACAGCTGTCAGTATTTCTTCACTTTTTCAGTGAAAATAGTCACTTTTTAGGGCAAAATTGCACTTTCATAGTCAACACAAAAGGTGCATGACCAATTATGATGACATCATCACTTGTGACATCACCTGATTCAGCTCAAAAGATGTGTCAACAAACAAAGAACAGTTGTACCAAAGCTTTTGGTAACCGGCCTTGAAAAAGAAAATAAACTTAAGTCAAAAAAGTCACTGGGAGCAATGTGACCCCACCCCCCCCTTCCCTTATGCCTTCTAGGGTTAAAAATAACTGAATTTGTGCAGCCTTTGGGACATAAATACACTTTATAAACTCAAGCTGGTTGGAAATTAATGTAAAATTTGCTGGAAAAAATAAATTTGAAATAGAGGTAGGCCATGGATAGAATATTAAGACTTTAGAAGGGAAAAATTGGTACAAAAATAGAAGTATGTCTTTGTGTAGTAAAATGATGCACACAAAAAATAGCAACATGGAGGGAAGTGGACATTGTTTTGAAGTAGTTCCGGCTCAGGAAATTCAAAACAACAGCTTAAGAGCTCAAAACAGTGCCAGTGGTATATGATGCCCTAGAATTTGAAAAACGATGAAGATCAACACGGCCTAAGGTGGACTGTAGTTAGTATGACTTTGTACCTGCCCCTCAGGTCTGGTTTCTGGTTTCATTTTCTCTTTAGGAACCCAGCCACGGTTTACTAGGATCATCTCCCTATTAAGAAAACATGTTAAGCAATATACTTTTTAATTTGTTAAAGTACATCATAAATCGATTACGATGTTGAAGATAAATATATCTATATAAATGCCACCAACAAAAAAGTTTTGAACTACACTATAAACCATTTATTACAGCAGTTATGGTTTTTTATTCCAGCTGCCTGTAGAAGGGACGAGCCAGGTTTCAGCGCTCTTATTTTTAGTTTAAGTTTTAGTTAAACTGCTCTTGTTCAGCAAGTGCATTATGCAAGATCAATTTGATCATGAGTCCCCATTACTAAAGGCGACATAATAGAGCAGTGCTGGTAAGCACTGGCTGCGGTAGTCTGTGCGCTCAAGCAGATGGCTGGAGAGGGAGTTAAACTAGCTTTCCCCAAAGTGGTCGAACCCTCCTGGACAGACAGCAAAGTTGTTCTTGGGTACATTAGTACATGTAATCCCTCAAGGCGTTTCCATGTGTATGTGGCAAACAGAATCCAAGAGATACACAACCGCACCAACCCTGTACAGTACGTGGCACCTCATTGAAAGTGTAGGGAATTGTGCAGCTGTAGCATCGTGTGGTATCTCTGCTCTTCAACCAGTTCAAGAGTCAAGACGGATTCATGGACCCAAGTTCCTGTGGAGCCAGCCTGGGATACCGTCTGGTCCCTACGCTTTCGTGGCATTGATTGCAGACAGGCTTCAGAGGACCGATAGCTCAGATATTGTTGCTTGTTTTGTCCCTGTTTCATTCGCTGATTGTGCACTGTCGTCCTGGAAGGGGTTGTGGGAAAGCAGTTCGAAAGCCTCCGTTGGGGTCAGGAAAGCCGTGTTGATGTGTTTTACCAAGTCCTTGGGTGTTAAATCGCTAACACCCTCCAGATGGTGGATGGACTTAAGCACGCTACCCCTGGCCCCATGGGAGTTAGTGACCCCGCCAAGCCTCTTGACTTCCTTCCACCAGTCAGCTGGGGAACACTCCTTGAGGTGTTCTACTCTGCTCTCATAGTAGTTGGAACGACAGGACTTGCGTTCGTGATTTATATGATTTTACAGCAGAGTGTAAACTCAGTATGTCTTTCTAGACTGAGGGCTCTTTGGTGTTTCTTAATCAGTTTCTTCAGAGTGGGATTAATCCAGGGTGGCAAGGATCACAGTTTTAGTTTTCAGGGGTAGAACATAGTCGAGGCCAGCATGGACAACTGTTTTGTAGCATTGATACTTTCTCTTCACATGAGTCCACGACACTGATCATAGCTGAAATGTCAATCTGTTCGAGATATGTGCACATTGCATGGCGTTTATATGGCCTCAAGTCCCTAGAGATGACTGTTTGTTTTGACTGAGATGCTTTTGCTCACTGCTTTGGTTGGACTTAAACCGAACAGTCATCGGATAGTCCTAACTTGGGCCACTCCATAAGTGGGTCACAGGAGTCTTTCAGGTTGGTGAGAATTCAAACTGGCCGTGTCCACACCCAAGGCCGACAAGCAGGGAAGGAGGGAGCAGCCAATCCAGTACCTGGACCGACTTGTCAATAAGCTGATCCTGCTACAACCTGTAGGAGCCTTTGAGGAGCCTGCAGATTGATGTGTTACATCTGGTGATCTGCCTCGTCCCAAGGCGTCTGGTTAGCTGCCAGAGCGCGTGGAAGGGTAGTGTCTGAGCGCATGTACGTGGTTTCATATGGCGTGCTAGGGACTTCTGGGAAGGGAGCATGTGGGGAAGGGAGAAGGAAGAAGAAAAGAAGTTTCCCTTTCTTCTCTCTTCCCATCAAACCCCGCGCTTACTGGCCACGCTCCACAACCGCTTTCTAAACGCCTGGGGACGAGGCAGTTTGGTGATGGAGATATAGACCGTGTACACTTTATTTCTTGTGTTTACGAACTGACTTTATTGAGCTACATGTACCATTTGATGTTAATTTGAAGTGAAGGGTTTTTTCAACCGATGTAGTTGACATTTGTTTAACATTCTTAAATATAGTTTTTTCATTTTTTTCTGATTCTGAGTTGACAGTGGATTCCTACTGTGGGAGCCATGTGGCCGAAGCTCGGCCCAATCCTCTAACAGTTTTCCTGCCTTTTTGATCACGTGACTTGGCTCACGGAGTGAGAGCTTTGTTGTTTCTTTTTCTGATTTGTCAAAACAAGACCGTTATTCCACACCAATGCTGACAAGTTTCACGGTCTTTAATTTACCAGCAATGCTTGTAACCTTTGAACTATCGAGAGTGTCAGTTACACGTCAAGGATTGAACCAGAGGCGAAGCAGTGCAGGTTACCGTGACCGTGGTCAGAGATCACGAATACGCTAAGCACTAATCATGATTCAGTATTTGTTACTGTGACCGCAGAGGAAAAAATAATTATTATTACTTATTATGTTAACAAGCTTTAACTATTAATTTATTAATAATTATCAATAGTTATTATTAGCTAATTAATCATTAATATTTAACCATTAATAATACAATGTAAGGTGATTATACTTAACAAAAATCATACTGTCTAAATACCAACCCAGAATCTGAAAGCTGAAAGGGGGTTATAACATGAGCTCCAGCCTTCGGTGTGCGACCAAACCCTGATCCACTTGATGAGCCTTTGTTGAGTGTTCTAGGCATCAGGTACAACTCCTTGGAATGGTCAAACTTGCCTCTTAACTTGATGCGTCTGTACTGCAGCTCCTTGGATGTCATGTCCTCCAAGCTGAAAGATGACAATAATATAAAATTATATTATATTATACTTAGAAATTTTTTCTTTAAATATTGATTAAAAAAAGTCTTCAGTTGCTTCTTTTTAGACCTGGGCCTGGTTGCTTGAAGGTGAGTAAGCACTAACCCAGATTTAAGTATTTAGCTCACGATTGAGCTTACCTCCTTAAAGACTGTTTTGGATTGTCATTTTTGACTTACAGGTACATAACTGGGTTGACTTGATGTGTTCTTCTCAAATAATTTGAGATGCAGTTCTTAGCGAAGGAATTACTGTGAGTTTAAAGTTTGGCCTAGCCCTGGGTTAAATTTAACTCACCTTCAAACCACCAGGCCCTGGCTTAGATCTAGGGACTGGTGTACATTGTTAACAGACCTCCAGATAATCTGCTTCTCTGGCGCTGCTTTGGCTTCTAACTTGTATTTCAAACACAATTTGCTGTTCTAAATTATATTTATCAAATTGTTTTGGCAAAAATGGGTCAGCCATCACAACATCGCCATCCTGATGCCGGATGGCAAGAAAACCCACTGACCATCAAGCATCAAGTTTCAATCCCATTCAGTCGTGAGTTTTCACAGGGCACTGGGAATGAATAGAAAAAGTTCGAACCATACAAGTCTCATTTCAGCTTTGATATTTCAACCAGACAAAACATCTTATTTCTTCAGTAGAGCTGCTGACAAAATCGCTGGATTTTAATAGTCGTACAGACCCAAATAAGGTTCATATAGGATGGAAACAGCCGAAAACTAATTTAATTGTACAGACCCGAATAAGGTCCGTATAGGGTGGAAAATTTTCTAAAAAAAACACACATGTACTATTATTCGGGAGTTAAGAGATCAGTATTTATCTAGGACTTTAATTGGCTGTTGGACCTGTGTACATCACACTCACATCAATTTTCCCACTTTTTCCGACACTTGTGCATGCATGTTTATTTTTGTGTAAGAACAAATATTTCTTCAAACATCTCTTTTAAACAGTTTGAAATCAGCTCATTTTGGAGCATTATTTTTATGATCTGTTTTAAATGGAAGTCAGCAAGCTGACATATGCTCCTGTGTCGACTACAGCAATGGGTTCAATAAAATCAGGTCACTCATTCAGGTTTTTAACTTTGCTGTCATTGGCATTTTCCTTAACTTTGTTTATTTGCTCTGGTTGAACTTCCAAGTCAAACTTTGGAAATAATTTAAAAATTCAGATAACTATTTTATCTTTTTTTGCCTCCAGTATACTTATTTTCATCACAAACTGTCCTTGTTTGACCCATGGACTTTTTAAAATGAACTCCAAACAACATTTAATTTACTAAGAAATAAACATTCTATTACAAAACCAGTTTTAATTAACTGGGTCTCAAAGTGTACGATAATGGAAACGCAGGATATTTATACTCATCTAATGGTTTTAATGTACACAGTTTTCTGTACTGTCATTATAGCTGTGTCATATAATTAATGAAGTTCTAGAAGTCTTTATTAATTTTATCTTACTTTGATGGGACCTCCATTGGAGCACCTGTTGTTCTCTCTTCAAGTTCTCGTATCAGATTGCGCTTCCACTGCAGCCGATAAATCTGCCAGGTTCCAAGTGCAAATGTCGTTGCTGGTATAATCAGCAACAACAAGTGGGACTTAGACTCTCTTGCAGGTGAGGGTGAACTTGACACTGAATAATGTCGCAGTGCTTGATGAATCCCTAATAATTAAAAAATATACACTGTCTCGTTATCATAAATAAATAAATTTTAATTATAAACATGTAATAAATAGTACATGCTCTCATTTGGTCATTAAAAATGCAGAAAATTGCCATTCTTGTGATGATTTTAATTTGCAAAATTTCGTAGAGCATTTGCCTTGACTCAGTGGCAGATCCAAATGGGCCTGAACCCTCTTGAACCAAAGAAATATACAAGCAAAAAACCAGTATTGATAAATATAAAATTTGTCTCAAAACTGGTAATGGCCATTTTAGAAACTTAAATTTTAAAAAATTTCTGAGGACACATGTCCCCAGACCCCCTAGAAAGCTCGTGCCATTGGCACTCATTGTGTTCTCCCCCTTTTCAAAGTCCTGAATCAGCCTCTACACCCATCTAGACAACTGGATAAAGTTATAATTGTACCCACCTCCTCTTTGGCAGCCACAAATCAATGGTCGGGAAGAAAAAATTCTTGAGAACATCTTTCCTTTCAATTAAAACAAAACAGCATCTTTGTGAGTCTACAGAAGGAGAGTTTCTTGTTTGTTTGTGTCCAAATTTTGGGAGTGTAAAAAACTAAAAGGTAAAATTTATGAGCTACTTGGAAATGGACAAACAGAGTGATAAGTACTTAATACATTTTGCTCATTTAGTCATTACAACCACAACCTGCAAACCCATGTCAGCATCAGCATCAGCATCAAATCTGCTTTTATGTTGTGTTTTCCATGAAAGGAAGGGACTCCTGAAAAAACAGTTTTATGTTGAAAAACTAAAAAACTACAGCTTTGTTTGTTTTCAAATGTGGTCTGTGACATAATCCAAATAACAAGAAAGGGCAAATTGCAATGAAATCAAATTCATTTACCCTAAAAAGGTACACAGGCTAAAAAATGACACACTAAATCCATATGCAGCTTCCAAAAACCATATCCTTAAGCTTTCGGACCTCACCCCGCCCCCTCCCGCGTCATACTTTTCTGGTGGTCCAACTGAGCACTGTAGGTACTCAGCAGATTTAAGCGAAAGGGAAAGATCTGGAATCTAGAGCTCTGATGCCTGACTGACCAGATTTCATTGTTTATATTTGACCTTCTTTGTGTTAGTAGTAAGTTTTAGTTGATAGTTCAATAAAGTATGTTGCGAAATGAATACAACTACTGTATTTCCTCAAATAAATGCCACCCTTGAATAAATGCTGCACCTGAGAGCCAAAATACTAATAAATGCAACCCTTGAATAAATGCCGCACCCTGTAAGTATAAAGTTTGAAAGGCACAGACAAAATTCCAGGCTACCGGTAGGTTCTAAAATACCCTGCCACTGGGTAGGGTTAGGGTTAGGGTTAGGGTTAGGG
>JAOBRG010316531.1:0-10934 GCA_027574985.1 Umimayanthus nakama
TGCCATGGCAACATCAGACCCCATAACCAAATTTCTACTACATCACCAAACTGCCAGACAAATTTGAGGAAAACTCCTATGATATGGAAGGATTACCTTCAATCATCTGGAAATGCCAGCTACTCAAAGTTGGCGCGGGCATCAAAAGCCCCCCCCCCCCTCCCAGACGGAATAGGATTAAAAGACTTAACGATAATAAGCAAAAGTTTTTAAAAGAAACTCTTTCAGTTATAAGTTTCTTTGGTTATATTTACTCGGTTTAAAAGCATCCCTAGTAACAATTTATTCTCTTCATAGGAATGTCAAAACTATCCGATAACTTATCTGTAAATTATAAGCTTTTTTAATCTAAGAGCCATTATTGGAAACAATATAATGATGATGTTACTTACAAAACCCGCAAAGATGGCAATCCTGTGAATGTGCCGTTAGAAATGGCTGCTAGGTTGTTGGATCCTAGATATCTATAACAGAAACAAAAAAACAATTCTGCTTCTAATAACAGCCTACAAACATTTCTTTTTACACTTTTCAGCTACTTGTTGTATCAGTTTGACTATAAGCGTATTTAGGTTCCTATAAGCTCTCTCGATTTCTATCTTCCTCTGTTTTGGTCAGCCACTTTGGTTGAAATCCTTTTCACTGAGAATTTGAGAATCTCTTCTGTAAACAGATTTGTTTACAGGCAATTTTGTTTCTTCAATATTTCGGTTTTAAGACCAATAGTGCGTTTGGTTAGAAGCACCCCGGCATCTGTTGTTATAATGCCTATTTGGTTAGAAATCCTTCCAGCCTCGAACAGACGCTTTCGGTTATAAACTCTCTTAGTTATAAGCGTCCTTTATTATACGACCATTCTAATACATTCCCCCTTTCAGTCATTATCATACGCCTTCTCCGGTAAAATCCGTTTTTTAGTGCATTTTTACAATGAATTATTAACTCTTTAACATAATGCCTATA
Source organism: Umimayanthus nakama (assembly GCA_027574985.1). Taxonomy (NCBI): domain Eukaryota; kingdom Metazoa; phylum Cnidaria; class Anthozoa; order Zoantharia; family Parazoanthidae; genus Umimayanthus; species Umimayanthus nakama. The sequence goes on from JAOBRG010316531.1 coordinate 964, forward strand.
TTAGTCAACATCTGTTGTTTGTGAAACACTAATTTTGTGCAAGCTGTTATGCTCTATGACCCAATTGCAGTCAGGGCAGCTTTGCACGCTGAAAATAGGGATTGTTTTTCAGTTGTCTGCAGAAAATTAATGACGCGTACAACAAAAATCCCCACGACAGAATAGGAGTGAAAGCTGTACTGAAACTCACAAACAAATTAAAAAAAGGTGACAATGCAATTGACAGCCGTGTTGACGTCGAGAAAAATATTTATATCGCAATTGTTTATAAACTAAAATTTTTAAACAAAATTTTTACCATCATTGTGATAATTTTTTAGGTTTGTTGGTTTCCGAGGGGGTTTTAACGGAGCTAAATACGGAAAACTGGAAACACCGCTCAAGGTGAACCGTACCTTACAATCAATCTTTGTAGTAAACGGGATTCAAAATAGTTTGTGATGATTCTAGTTTTACGGTTTTAGCAAAAAGAAAGTAGGTTACTGCTTTTGTCAGAATCTACGTGTTTCATAGGAGTATTTTTTATCAATTTTACTTATAAGACTCAAGGAAGACTTGCAAATCACAGGAAAAAGTATAATTGAAACCAAAGGAAAAACTGGCTTGATGGAGGTATTTGTGTTTGAAGGCTATACTACAGAATATCAACAAAACTCTACCCATTTTCTTCTAAATGTTATAATCATAAAGAAACATAAATATTGTGTTGACACGTCACTTACAAATACGTCAACGATGTTAGTCCTTCAAACGCGCCATTGCGGATGTCACTAATGTTGTTGTGCGTTAGTTCACTGTTAAAGTAAAAGTTCATACATATGCAAGTAAGTCAAAAGAATGATTGTAGTCAAGCAACAAATGCGGTCAGTCAAACGTTGTGACACAGGATAAATAAACTCCGAATGAAAGAGTATCGGCTTGTTCTTTTTATGTGAAGCTGTTCATGCAAGTAGATATTTTCAGTTCCAATTTCTTTAACCCTGGAACAGCAAGTCTATATATCGTAACAAATCAATCCGAGGGGGAAGAAGGGTCATTTAGACGTCCATGGATTTTTCAAATAGTTATTTTCACAACATCATATCCGCCACCACGGCCGCCGTCTGGAACATTTCAAAAAATAATTTAAGCAAAACTGCGGCAAATTGACTTGAAACTAGTAAAATAAAATAGCAGTAAAACGATAGTGGTGATTAGGTGTAAGCGCGTGATTGGCGTGGTTAGGAAGATCCTGGCTGCCAAACAGAAGGTCCAGGGTTCAACCACCGGCCTGGTCAAGAGTTGAACTTTGGGTTATCCTCTTAAATAAATAGGTAAAAGCAAAAATAAGTCAGGAATAAAGAAGTAAAGATAGATAGATACGTAAATAAACATCTGTTCTGCCTTAAAGCCGTGCTTTAAATCTATTTACAAAGATTTGATATCTATCTATCTATTTAGATAGATAAATAGGCATATAAATAAATAAATAAATAACCATACAGAAAGATAGATAGAAAGATAGATAGATAGATAGATAGATAGAAAGATAGATAGTTAGATAAATAAATAGATAGATCAATAGATAAATACTTAAAAAAAGTAAGAAAGAAAGAAAAGCATTTGAACTTACAGTTCCACTAGTAACGTTAAACCTGTAAATGCGTCTTTGCCGATAGCTGTAATCATGTTCCTGTTTAACCACCTAATAAAAATATCGATTTTTTTTATCTGTAACAAGTTGGCCCAGGGGGGATGGGGGTCATTTGGACCCCCCATAGATTTTCGATTCGGTTGCACATAAAGAATCAGGCTTTGGCATGGAAGCAGCTTTTGGTTTGTTAATTACTTTTCTTTACAACAATCAAGTTTTAGGTCAGAAAAACTTATGGGGGCATTCCATTTGACCCACCCCCCCTCCTTGGACTTCCGAGGTTAAGGGATAAATATTTTGCCACATCGTCTGTATACAGGTACGTTAAGCCGATGGCCCAGTCTCTAGATGTTTTATGGCGGGGCTTAAACGAACCCACACACTTTTCGATAAGAATAAGCCAACTCCGATGCTGTGGACTGCCACTTCCTCCCCTACAAAGGGGGCCGGTTACGGGAGTTTAATCCTTGTTGGTAGTTCCTGATTTATAAGGCAAATAAAGATAACAAATAACTAAATAAATAAACGAAAAAGAAACAGAAATAGATGGATAGATAAATAGATAGATAATTAGATATGAACTTACAGTTCCTCTAGATATGTTAAACCTGTAAATGCACCTTCACTGATAGCTGTTATCATGTTGCTGTCTAACCATCTAACAAACAAAACATTCTTACTTTTATAAACAACTGAGAAATCCATCCCATTCGGTTGTAACATTTCAGTGAAAAACTCCATCTTGCTAACTACAAGTGACTAACATTTTAATATTGGTTAAATGTCTTTATTGGTTTTTCTGTTAAATAGTTTCTGTTCTTTAATCCTCCCTTCCTCAAGTGGTAGCTTTTTTACCCTCATTTCATAAGGTGGTGTTGCATCATCCCTCTCTTATTGCTCAAATATTTGCATATTAAGTTTATTGATTTTTTTTTGGACAATATCTCATTTTTTGTAATTTTTTTGTATGATTTACTAGAAGTACAAGATTACATAAATTTACAAGTTTTGTTTAGATATACAAAAACACAAAACAAAATGCTGTATGCGACATGCAGTAAGACATCTTGGTGAATTTAGACTGATAGCCCCCGCCTCCAAAAGTGCTTTATGAAAGACACTTTCTTTGTTGAGTTTACAAATCGGTTATTCCAGATAAGTTTGGCTTTGATATCATGCACATTGTTAGGATGGGAACTGTGTGATATCTCTGACTGAGCCACCAGGACTTGCTTGTAGTTATCTGATACTTCTGCATGAGATTTTATAAACGCTATGCAAAAGTTGCAGTAAAATTTGTAAATCGTCTTCCATGGGCTTCAGGTAATGTGCCACACTGTGCCTCCAAAGACAGTTATCCATTGAGGCATATCTGACAATCTATGAATCTATGAAGTTTGTAAGTCTTTTATTTTACTTCTCAAATCTATCAGTTTAACCCTATTCCACCTGGGGGGGAGGGGGCGAAAAGTGCCCGCGCCGAATTCAACTTTCCAGAACTTCCTTAATATTAAAGTAACACCAACCAAATCTGGCCACTTTCACTAAAATTTATCGGAGAACAAGATTCTGGAAAAATTTTGCCTCAAGGCTGTAACATGTTGCCATGGCAACACCGTTTTTGACACCATGTTTTTTCAATTTCTGACTTTTTCAGTATTTATCTCCATTAATTCACAAAATCGTTGAAACAAGTGCTAACTATTAGTCTCAAAGGCAATTAATCGATATTCCCTTTAAAACAATTTATGTTACACGTGACCTGTGATGTCATCGGTACTGCGCAATACCATTTTTGGAAATCTAAGATGGCGGCCGTGTACTTTGCACTTTGTCAAAATTGAAATGTTTTTTTGGTCAACTTGCATTTGAAAACGTTGAAAACAGAATAAAAACGGTTTTAGTTACACAATTAGCGTTAAATAATAGGAATTTGAGCAAAAATTGGAAGCTATAGTTTAAAAGCTACTGTAAGGTTTGAACATCAAACTTTCGCTGAAAAAATCTCTGTTTGTAGTACTCAATTTCCTTAAAATACTATTATTTATATTTAAAAGGAAGTTTAATTACATTTTGTACCGTTTTTTTTGTCGGTTTTTGAAGTCAGAAACGTCTCTAAAACTTTTCATTTTGATTAGGAAAATTTTGGTAAAAATAGAAAATTTTGGCAGTTATGACGTCATTATGACGTACCGATGACGTCACACACCAATTAAATTACACCAAATTAATTAGTTTATGATTCTCTACCTCCTCACCAAATTTAATTTCATTATCATTAATAGTTTTAAAGTAATGGGCCGCGGGCACCATAAATTTAGCTTGGATTTTAGTTTTTCTACTTTCCATCGCAATTTGCTTTAACATTATCAACTTAATCAAGCCAAAAGGTTGTTTCGGGGAGTTTTTTCAAGAGCCCAGCCACATGCCGTGCGTTTTGTCAATATTTAGTTCTATTCCCGAAAGAGTTTTAAAATTATCGATTATTTTCAAAACTATTTTGGCAGGTTTTTTGTCACTCACACACAAAGCTTAATGTCCAAGCAACGCTGGTGTATTAAACAAGATGAACTAGCCAGCCAAACCTGAAGACGCTCATGCTGAGCGAAACATTTGTTTAAACATTTATAACGGTGTTTTAATGCTTCATTTCAAATCATTTTATCATTATGGAGAGCTCAATTTAAAGGTTAACCTTTCGGTTGTATGTCCCTCACTTTACGCACTTTTAGTTATAAGCTCTTTAGGGCAATTCCGACATAAAATTGATTTTGTTTGTCATTTGGCATTTGCCGTATATTTAACAATGATGTACAATTTATAAACAAAGGGTAACACTATATGTATTAGGGTTACCGTTCACCTTGAGCGTTGTTTTCAGTTTTTCGAATGCAACTTCGTTAATACGCATCGGATACCAACAAACCTGTACATCAACAGAAAGCTTATAAAATTATCTAGATGATGGTTGTTTTTTTTTAAAAATAAACCGTTTGTAGACGAATGCGAGATTCTAATAGGTATCTTGGTCTTCATATTTCTTCCTGGCAATTTTCGCTGAACTCGTCTTTAGTTTTCTGCCATGTTTGAGTCATTAAAAATAATTTAAGCGGAACTTCAAGATTCGCGAGGACTGTTTTCATCTTTGGCTATTATTTTATTAACTTGCCAAATTTGACGGCATGAGACTACAAAATTAAAGGGAGCTTTATCCTCTACCGTTTCGAAGCTTAACCGTATCTTACAAGGCTTTTTTTGGGCTGGCTGGTCACGGGGAGGGGGGGGGATGGAATAAACCACACCTTTATAACTTTAGTTCTATTTAACGGATTTGAAATAAATTTGGTGTAGTAATGGATAATCGCAAGGCAATTTCATTAGTTTGCTTTAATTGACTTATGACGTCATCATAAGGTAAGAATGTTGAAACTGACCAATTTTTTAAAAATTTAATACAAAGTGAACGGGAATTTTCACTGGCTGAAACTTATCAAAACTAATATGTAAGTCAGTATAATCACTGTGCAACAAAATATTCTTTAAAGTTTTCGACATAAATTTGTCCATTCATCTTGTACATCATGTTGACTTTACAAGAACAACATTGCTCTCTTCTTTGGGTAAGAAAATTCTTCCTATTTACAAATATGCCTTTTGTTTATACACACAATGTCACAAAGTGCTTATCAGTTTGTTGAATGACAAGTTCATTTGTTCATGAAAATAAGAAAACATATAAGAAATTTTGTTTGCCGGCCAAGTATTGCGCAATACCTACGACGTCATCGATCTTAATTATATTTTATTATATCGACTGAAATTGCGAAAATATATGTTTGTGACTGTCCATGTCCGTTTTCTATTCAGATCTCATAAAAAATTGACAGTAAACGAAAATAACATAATTTTTGATAAAATGTCATAAAAGTACCCTTTTAATAATCCGTTGCCATGGAAACGAAACACACTATACCCTTCAAATTTTGATAAAAATGTAATATGCAATAAATTTTAGGAAAAGTCGCCAAACATCAGCACTATAGCTTGAATACCTGAAACACTATTTAAAACTTAAGTCAAAAGTGGTCGAATCCACCCCCCCCTGCGTGTTAGATAAGGTTAAGCCAAAACATGTATCGAGAAACTCTTTCCTAAAGAACACCGCACGTCATACAGTTTTACTTTCGTTAAAAACTTTCGTTCGTCATATCTCGCAAACTATTAAGTGTATTGAAAAACGTTTTTTTTTTCACTAGAAGTACATTCAATGTATATTTAAATTCTGCAAAAATTTCAATTTAGAAATTTTGATCCGTTCCACCGTGAACGGCAACGTTAAGTTAAAATAGAAGAGTTTAACAACAATGCAAATGCTATAGAAAAAAGGCTTACTACAATGTGCATATAGTTAAAACTTAAGAGAAAATTACAGAGAACGGCTAGGAGATTTAAAGAAAACACATGGCTTATGAGACAATCTCCTCGGAGATTGATGTCTTTGATTTATATATTTTTGTAGCGTTCTTTGGTCACATGTAAACAACAATACAAAAAAGAATAATTGGCACACAGATATATATTTTTTACGTAGCTTTTAAACAATTTAAAATAATGGAGCCTTCGAGTTTCTTCTTAAAAAAGGATAGTGGTTTCAACGTTAACATAATTATAAGGCTTAGGACCCTGGGAGAGTACAGAAAACTGTTCAGTTATGTTGGTTCTACAATGAGGCAGGCAGAAAGCTGTAGCATATTGTAGGGTTGTTTTTAATAAGCCCTTTCGTTTATAAGTCCCTTCGGTTATAAATCTTTTTGGTTATGTACTAAGTATATTTTAAAAACTAACATTTATTTCAAAACTATTAGGCAATAGACTTGACTTGGATATCAATCTTATCCTTTCTCAATTTGTCACAAAACTCAACAATCAATGGTTCTCTCGATAACGATTTTGTATTCCGTGCATTCCATTTCCAACTTACACTATAGTTGCTTCTTTAGGAAGTTCCGGAATGGAAGTAAGATTCTGTCTGTCACATCTAACGATAGCCGTTATTTTATCAATGTCGGGACAAGCTCCGTTTGTAACGATAGCGGTTACAGCCATCAAGACGAGGACAAACATGCTTTAAACTAGGAAAAGAACATAGAGGTTAGACATAAAGCTATCAAAAAATCCTTTTTTAAGAAATGGGAACGGGTAGGTGAGCTTGATTGGAATATTAAAGAATTATAAAAATAGGTAACACGGAGGCGGTATTTAGAAATGATAAGAGAAGAAAAAACGAGTTTAAAATTCGCTAGCATTAGCTATTCCACTTGCACTCCAGTAGATCATACGTTTCTTCGCTGAATGTTACTATAATCAAATCGAGTTGTACCTGAACGAAGCGCCAAATTGGCTATCATCTCGTTACGATGAGAGCAAATATTATATTTGTTTTAACATACAGAAATAAAAAATCAATAAACACCTTTTTCTTTAGCCTAATAATCTTTTTTTCGCACAAATAATTAAAAAATCGGCTTTGAATATTTTTTTGAGTTGTGTCAGTGTTTCAGTTTGTAAAATAAAGGCCATAATTTTGTATCAATTTTTCAATGTTTTTCAAATTTACAATTTCTTGAAATGTTTCTTTATTTTCATAAACTTACACTTAAGAATCTTAACTTTATATTTAATTGTTTTCTTCGTATTTCCTTGAGTAGCTTTTGAAAAAAAGTTCAAATTTCTGTCTCTGTCGGTTCGGTAAACCTCGCCGCCATCGTGAACTTTCTGCGAACAGAATGTGAGCTGAGATCCTAGTTGTGAAAGTACCAATCGGAGAGCTCCGTTGCCGTTATCGAGTGAGTTGTCAAAATGTAATTGTGTAAGAAATACAACTATCTGTATTATTTTCTCAAGTAAATATTTACAAGATACTATCATAATCTACAGAATAGACAAATTTCACTTTAAAGGGGTTCTCCAGTGACCAAAGTCACTTTTCAAAATTTAACGTAAAATTGGCTGAAAAAACCAATTTCTTATTAATTTCTTATTCAAAGTGTGGTTTAAATGTGTCTTCGGAAGCGCTCGGAAACCGCTCGGAAATCGTTTGGATTTTGGTACTTGCCATGACAACAGCTGATGAAGGCGCGAGCGGAAGTAATACTATCTGAGAAGTTGTTGCTCTTGTTTCGTTGTTTTACAAACTGAATGGTGCTATTTGCTTCGCTCAACCACAGCAATTAGTTTTGGTTTCAAAGATTATTTTGACAGATCCATGTTGAACTTCCAGAGACTAATGCTGGGCAGAAAACCAACTAGTTCAGAGTTCAAGTAAGTTTAAGTTGTCTTTGCAGCATGCAGGCACTCGGTTCAACCCAAAGAAATGGCTTCACGCAAACATCACTGAGTGAAGTTTGTTCAATGTACTGGCAAAAATACCAGTCTCAAGTTGTAGGATTTTGGTCTTTTGACAATTTCTAATTCAACTATTAACCTGTAAACATTCAGAAGGACTCCAGCTTGCTTTACCGAACAGCAAACTCCTCCATTCCATTACTTTTTACATTTGACATTTATGTTGAGAAGTTCTAAAAAAAAAATCGAGCCGGTGAATGTTTTAGAAGTCTGCCAAACCGGCACAATTAAAACGATACTATCTCAAGAATTATATTAGTTTTGGCAGAAAAAATCTCATTGTATATCATATTAAATATAAAAAGGTGATAATTGCAAGTTTTCTAACTTTCAGCACACTACCGTACCGCAATAAAAATAATGTCAAAACAAGGAGTGAAGGACGCGTTTATTATTACTTTCTATAAATAAAGTTACAAGTTTTGCTGTTGCAGCAGAGTTCAAAGTAGTTTAAAGAACACAGACAGTGAAGACATACTGACTCAAAATAACTATTATTCAGTTTTAAGAGTTCTTTCCTTGAAATTGTTCGATCTTCTTTATATATCAGTTCTGCATGGACTTCAGTCACTTCACTCTTCTTCAGTACGGCCATTTTGAACCGGCCTGTAGACTGGCAACGGAGTTTTTGTTAAAAAAATCTTTACGTTTTCTAAAGCGGCATCCATTTCAAGACAAAATGTTTCATTTCCAGTTTTAACCATAAAAAGCAACTGGCTGCATTCCACATTGACGTATCGATTTAGAACAAGTAAAAAGCGTCTATTGCCTACCAGCTCGTAGGAACTCCATAGCCGATTCACTTTTCCTTGCAGAGACAAAGCTGACCACAACTGGAACAATCTAGTAGCTGACTTGACTAGACCAGGAGCTGGTTCGAACATCATTTGTGGTTTGAATTCAACTTATCAGTCAATAAAGAAACAGATATATCCAAATTGGTTGTTCAAGAAGCGCGAGTTTACTTCAACAGAAAGGTTCTTCCAAGTTTCCCGCCGCTAACAGCCGCTCGAGAAGCTTAAACCAGAAGCAAAAAGTTTTCCGAAGATTATGTCATTGGTGGAACTTTTCTACGTCACTGGTAGAGCTTTTTTTGTCGGAAATCTCCGGAAACGCTCGGTTTTGCTTTTTTTCGCACATTACTAAACTTCTTTCGACAAAATGAGTTGCATTTTCGTTTTTCTCAGTCAATTTTACGTTAATTTCCGAAAAGTGACTTCGGTCACTGGAGTACCCCTTTAAACTACAATTTAGTGTAGTTGTGATTGTGGACTTTGAAGAGCTGTAACAAGGCAACTTGGAATACGGAAAATACACTTCCTTGGTTCCAGATCCGGAAATTAGAACAGCAGGAATATTTATCACTGAAAAAATAACCACTAAGACAAATCAATGGCCAAGTAGGAGTTGCCATGGGTTCGTGTTGATCACTGTGGCTTGTCGCTGTGAAGGTTTCACGACGACCTATTTTTATATGTGAAGATTGGACTTCCATTTTATCCTGATTATCCATACAGCGAGCGTCCATATTTTGAGTTTTGCTCGTTTCCCATGAATCAATGAGTGCGTTTACCTCTTCTTCTTGTGATGTTACGCTTTAACTGCAAAAACATTTTCAGTTTACTCGATAGAAACTCAAAATAATAAGTGCTTTGCTCACACTAACAATTTTTTACTAAAGAAAGGACAAAAGAAATATTTAAACACGCGTCTTGTACATGTCGCACGACCAGACCTTTTACAAGCCGTTTAGGTGGAGAAAAGTAATTAGTTCTATACGACTAGACTTTGGCAAAAGGGATTTTTTCTCTGTTTCTGCCATAGACCGCCTTCAGGATCATCATTAGCCTCGCTTTTATAAGCATATATATAACAAAAAATAAAAAAGGAAAGAAAAAAATAAAAATAAAATAACAATAATAATAATAATAAT
>JAOBRG010316642.1:0-12298 GCA_027574985.1 Umimayanthus nakama
AATGATCTTTAAGTTCAAAATCAATTTAGGAAATGGAGAAATTGAAAATTGTGGTTTTAGCGCAATTAGCTTGTGAGCCAGTTTTAGTGTAATTACCTTTTGTCCCAGAATCCGGTGTTTACTACTACTTCTGACATCTTTTGAAAAACAGCAACTTTTTACTGACTAAGCACAGTAAAAAGATTTGAACAAATTTATGTTCAGTACTAGCACAATTCGCACATGTTTTCGATTTAATTTCTTCTCCAAATCTCCAAAAATTTCTCAGACATCTATTATGACAAATGGCTGGCTGTATAATGAAAAAGATCTTAAAGAAACTTCTTTGTACTTATTAGTTTTCGTTTTCCATTTTGCTAAGTTATTTAAATGTAAAATGCTATAGCTTAAAATGAATAAACATTTTGTTTTTAAAACAAAATATCCTTGAGACCAAATCCATTACCCGCCGACAAATGAAGATAATAAAGTAAATGTGCAACTCCGAAAAGCATTGTTTAGACTTAATATTTAAGTTAAAAACAAATGTTCGTAATATTTTATACTTAAAAAGGCTAAAAATGTTGGCAGAATTTAAAAGTCATAAACGTTTTCGACGCTGTGGTCATCTTCAGATCTATAACATTTTTAGCGAAACCATATGTCAAATGTTCGTAAAGGCTGTCAATATTTCGATTTTATTACAAAATTATCATCAAGACTGAAATATGAAAATTACAAGCTCAAGTGTACTTTTACCTAACTTACAGATAAACTGTGTAAAGACAAAAGTCTTAGCTGAACAAAACAAATTCTTTGGCGGCTCTTATTCCGGTATTTAGCTTCGGTTTGTGGATTTTTATAAACATAGACTCCAAGAAACAAAGTTTGGTAAAGTTATTTTTGTACCGTTTATTGGATGTGAAGTTTAGCTTGAAAACACAAGCTTTGTATTCGAAAGCATCAAGCAAATTTAATAGGGTAAGTTGGAATTTAAACGCTTCGCAACAGCTCAGGTGTTGATGAACGGCGGAATTCGCTTCAGTGCCATGCTCAACAAGTCGTAATTGAGTCTTCCTAATGTAATCATTTTCACACTAAGGGGAGGTAAATTTATATATGACATGTGACTTTGCCCAGTTGAGACTTGATCTTTGTTTGAAACAATTGGTGACAGTTTCTTTGTTTTGAAGCGAATCTTGAAATGGACATTTGTGATTAGGTATCTTTTAAGTTTTCTGACTAGTCTTACACAGATTGCTTCACCGTCTCTCGGCCAGCGTATGAAAGTCGCAGCGAGATTAGCTTAGCATCCTGGTTTTGCTTAGATTTCTTGTTTTTCTTGGCCACATTTGTTTCCCCTTGTACTTCTGCCAACTTAAAGCGATGGATCAATGTTGACGCGACGCGCTTCGGATATCCATTCCACGACAGAAACTGTTTGGTTTTAGTAACCTGTTGTTTGAATTTGTCTGAGGTGCTCCAGATTCGGCGTGCGGATTAACCTTGTGATATTGCTGCAATTTTTTAAACACTTCGAATGGTTTAGAACTATTAAGTATTAGAGTCAATGATTGACAGTCACTGACTGTCTATCTTAAATCTAACAACAGTAAACGCGTAGAAAATTTAAAGATATGCAAAAAAGAAAATATAATCGTGCACCTTGGCTTACCTGAAGGTCTCAATGTAGAGAGGACCTCCTTCAAATTTTCAATATTTGTTGGGGTAGCTTCAGCCAACCGCCGGTCGTAGCACGATGATTCTTTATTATTGTGCGGGTTGATCTCGTCATTAAAAGCTACCAAGCCAACCTATTTGTTTAAAAAAATTGACAACTTGCCGCGTGTTTAACATTTGTCAAACGTATGGTTTTTGAATGTACCAGTGAAGTTTGAAAATTATTAGAAAAGTATCGATCTAAATTGTTCATTGCTTCATTAAAACTCAGTGATTTTCTGACAAGTAAAATCTAGCGTTGTGGCATCAAGCATACAGCTGTGACAAAAACGTCATTAAATGTTGAAAAATAAGTAAAGTTGAACGTGTCGGTGATATCGTCATTGCTAATAGTATTTTGATGTGTGTTTAAAGAAATGCATTCATAAGATTTTAGTAGTTTTGTATACAGATAATTTTCATTGCGTCATAGATTTATAATTAGACTTTAGCTCATCGGTGTATGATATAACTGCTCAAATGTTTTAGAGTTTTTGAAACGGCGAAGTTTAGAGAGTACCCCTATTCCTCTACTCACTTTTTTTGAATTGTGTGAAATGTGAGTTTTACAGCTTGAATTGCAATCAATAGAAATGCCTAAGTATTTTTATTATTAAAATGCTGTTTTCTTACTGAGCTATCTTATTGGTAATAAGTATTTGTATAAGAAAGGGGAGCTTCTTTTAGAGAGGATGGAATATGACATAAATAGTTTTAACTACATTAAGTGATAATTTTTTACAAGCAAGCCAAGTAGTGACATGCACGTTGCTGTTGCTCTCCAGAGTTTTCAAACTTTTGTCAGAGTAGAGAAAGTTAGTGTCATCAACAAACTTGTCAAAGTCCAAAAGATTAGAGCATTTTGTAAGGTCGTTTACAAAGATAAGAAACAGGAGATGGCCTTAAACTGATCCTTGTGGCATACCACAAGAAAGGGGCCCTTTATCCGACTCTGTGTTGCCTGTTGTACAGGTAAGAAGCAATCAAGTCTTCGGCAAATACCGCGAATACTTAAGCTTTCCAATTTACCTAACAGGATGTCATGATTCACTGTGTCAAATGCCTTACTAAGGTCAATAAAAATGCCGCAAGAGTAATTACTCTTTTCGATTGCTCTTTTCATTTTATAAACAACTAATATCAAGGCTTTTCTAAAGCCAAGTTGATTATCACTTAGAACATTTATTTTATTAAAGTAAGAAAAAAGTCTCTAGTCTGTTGAAATAAGAAAGTAGTGAAATAGGCCTGTAGTTGTTAACAAGATTCGCCAATCCTTTCTTGTGAACAGGTATTACACGGCAATTTTAAATTTACTAGGAACTTTCTCGTGAGAAAAAGATGGATTAAAAAGTATCTCTAAAGGTTTCGATAAACAGGTCTTAGTTACTTTTAATAATGCAGTAGGTACATTTAAAGGACCAGTAGATCTACTATGATTGTAATTTGAAATCGCATCCTCTATTAAACTTTGGGTGACTGGAAATAAACAAAAACTAGAAGATGGGTCACTGGGCAAACAATCAAATGGTGATTTTACAACTGTTGATAAAGAGCTAGCAAGTTGATTTCTAGAAAAAAATTCAGTATAGGTATTGGCAATGCATTTAGCGTCAGTCAGTGTAGATTTGTTTGAAGCAATTCTAGTAGGCATATTCACACTGCATGGTTTAACTGAAGGGGTAACAATTTATTTTATTCCTTTCATATACTTTTAACGTTTTTGCCTTAGTATAAAAACAGTCAATATAAAACCTCTCCCTACATGCTTTTATTAAATTACTTAATTTATTTCGATATGATATATACATGTATTCATAATACATTTGTCCAGTCTATATGATTTTTTATAAAACTTATTTTTCTTTCTTATTTACAATTTTTAGTGATACAATGTATAGCACTTATCTTCACTTCTCTGGTAGAGTGGTATGGTGGGGTGACAGGCCTACACAGCTTCACTTACGGTGTATTAAAAATGCCTTCCCTGATTTATGATTGTGCATGTGTCTTAAAGTTTAGCTCTAATGAGCACGTCTTTGAGGGTCTGCTGTTTTATACGACGCGATTGGTGGTTGCGGGAAGAGAACGTTACGTTCTGGTTGATTTTGTTTGTTGCATGTTGAGCATTTGTTTCTGGATTGATTCTAAACTAGGTACAGCAGTTGGTTTTACATCAATTTCTGCCGCCAAGTGCGCTAAATTTGAGCGAGACTTAATTACATTTGCCTTCATGCGTTTGAGTTCTTTCTGCTTTGTCTCTTGCGCTAAATTTGAGCGACATTTGTTACTGTTATGGATAGAGTCAGTTGCGTTTTGTAAATAATCGTGGAAATCTTCAATATTACCAAAAGGATGCTTGTAAATTATTGCACAAACCACACTGTTTTCTTATGTCTCCTCTATTCAAATAACCACGAGAATGACCGGCTTTCGGTCTAACTGAGTTTTGTTGTTTCCTTATCACTCGCCAGCCAAAAACAGTTTTGTACTTAATCCGTTAGAAAGTGTATTACTTAGCGAAATAGTTCAGACACTAGAAACTATTTGTAGTTTCAAATGTCGGACTTTGCCTCCAGGCAGGGCCGTAACCAGATAAAATTTAGGGGGGCATTTTCAAGAAACGAAAATTTGCTACAGACGATTTTTATCTCCTTTTGAGACAAAACATACAAAAAATTACTTCCGGTCCAAAATTTAGGGGGGGCATTTGCCCCCCCTGCCTGACGCTGTTTACGGCCCTGCCAGGAACTTATGAACGTGAACTATACGCCGGTGTAGTGCAATGTTAAACATGTTTTTGTATTTATTTATTGATTGATTGATGGATTTAATTACTTATTTATTTATTTATTTAGTTATTTATTTATTTAGTTAGTTAGTTAGTTAGTTATTCCGCTTCGCAAATATCACATGTGTGTAGAACAACATAAGAATACACACGCGCACAGAGGAAAATAAAAAATCGGTTTGGCAGGGACAAGACAACAGCTTTCGCCCATTAGCGCAATGGTTGATATTTTTCTTATTTATAGGCCCAAAAGCTCAGTTATTCAGAATTTTAGGACAAGGCGAACTTCATTTTAATATTGTTAAAAACTATAAGTAATACAAATACGTCCGTGTACCTTATCTCTGGGATTCATTGTCCCAAGCACAGTTGCAGCAGCTTCCCGGGCAACAACCATCCGGGACTTTCCTTCAGATCCCTTCATAGTTTCCTCCATGGATCTGCTGATATCAAGCACGATCACCACGTGTTTTGGAACAGGAGTGGCTGTCTCGACGTACCACGGTCTGAATCGGTTGTCATAGGAACTACAGTCAGAGGACGTATTAGTGGCAGGAAACCGCGTAGTTATGCCCTCGTCCGAGCCAAAATACTGCCATTTTAGATTTGGAGATCTTTTTAAGTTTTCCTTCATTGTTTCGACAACATTGTTTTCAAGATTGCGAGCGCCACTTGTCAAACGTCCAGATACCAATGTGCAGACATTATTGATATCGGCCGCTTTTACACGAAAACGGGGATCGTACTTGAAACTTGACGTTTCAAGATTACAGCACTGGAGCCTTGAAGTAACTGTTGCTTGTCTGTTGTAAGAACTTTCAACCGCATCTTTGAGCTTTCTGACTGCGGCAATGCGATTGTTAATCTTGATTGATATTGCTGCAGAGAGCTCTGGAACTATGGATGATCCGTCGATTCTTTCACTAGTGAAACCAAGCCTGTAATAGTTATCCTGTTAAACAGAGTGATGCGGTTAAGAATTTTTAAAATTAATGTGAACATTTTTGCACTCTTATCTCGTATCAATCGGTCCCACGGCGAGGAGGGTAATTTTATAAATTGATTAATATAGATGAGATACACAACCAAAATCGCCAACCTTCTACAAATTAAAACTGATCAAGTTCTAAAGATAAGAGACGTTAAGTGTTTACTCTTAGCCTTCTGGCACAAAAGCAACCACAGAGAAATTGCCAAAAAACGTTTTAACACGGAAGTACAAGGTAGTCCGACTGTACACATCTATTAGTTAGAACTGCATTATCGAATGAAACTTAAATCGCAATTTTCTAATGACACAAATCAGTGGCAACATTTGCTATGCAAAAAACATCCAACGCCCACTTTCTCAGGAAAAAAGTCGGAAAACAGCCCTATATTCATATTCTCAGAGAAACGAAACTGAAACTTGACTTCTGTTTTCCTGTCGAAACAGAAATGGGAGCTTAATTTCCGTTTCCATTTTTCCCGGGAAAGCTTCTTTGTAATACATTAACAAATAATAAAGAAATTTAACCGCCTGTTTTATAAAAGACAATATATATCACTTGGATACACCCGCTGCAAAGGATGAGGGATGTCAACTTTACTTAAATTTAAATAGCTTGAGGCAGGCTAATGATACCTATGTATGTTTGTTGTATTGCATGTAAGTTTTTACTCGGGCTTTACTGAGGTTTTGGCTTTGTACTTAAAACAGGAAGAAGAAGTTGAATGAAGAAAAAGAAGAAAAAGAGGAGTTGATAGTATTAATAAAACGAATAATAATAATAATAACAATAACAACAGTAATAAAAGCAGTACATAGGCAATAACAATAGTAGTAGAGAAATATATTTAATAGTTCTGTTAATCAGTAAAAAAGCAGAAAACCTAAGTTAAATTTAGAACAATCTTTTCACACAACTGGACCATGCGTTTTATTTGTTTAGTAAGCTAAGCAGAGTTGAGTTAAGACAGCACGAGACAACATATCTTCAATACAAATCAAAATACTTTTCCACAAAATATACCTGCATATCGGAAACTCCAAGGCCATCAGTCAATAAAGATCTCATTTTCTTTTCAAAGCGAACGGGGTGAATCAGACTCTTTCCTCGGTTAATGGGAATAAAGCTCTGCAGCAAAAAAAATGCAGAAACCAGAGCTAGCTGAAGGGAGCACATCTTGGTCTTCCCGTTTTTTCGCTTCGCTTGTAGCTTGTGGTTCTCTCAGTTTGGCAGAGTTACTCTGATCTTTCGGCAGCCGTTTGCGGCAAGAATTAAGGCGTAGTAGAGCTATTGTCCTCTGAAAACCATTTAGTTTGTTTCACTATGAAAAGTTTCGAAACTATAGTAAGTGCTATTTTTGGGTTGTTTATTGTTCAGTTCCTGTTTAGCAGAAAAACAAAAAGTCGGATAACAGAAGTCCTTTGTCCATTTTCTTAGAAAAGCGGAAGTTAATATTCGATAATAGTTGAGCTAAATTGCCTATGTGGTGTTATTTAAAGTGTTTTGTTTATGAACGCTTCCCGGGATGTAGTTTATGTTCACGTTCATATTGGGTAAACGTTAGTATTGTTCATCGTCTTAAAAAACATGCCTAGGTAAAGTTTGAGTTTGAACCATAATGATACTTTGAGTTGTGAAGGTCATGACAAAACGCGAGATAACCCAAATTCGTATAACTAAAAATTCTTGTGCATGAAGCAGTTGATTCGTTTTCAATGTCGGAACTATTAGCATTACTGTCCAACGATTCTTTTGCAAAGAAGGCCAGTTTAATATTCTTGACGTGGCAGCGTCGATATTTTTTGTTTTCATTGTAATTGAAGTAAAGTGGTGCATTCGTATAGCGCTTTTCCATATGAATGCTCAAACAATCCATGCCACGAGCTTTAAATAAGTTGCACGGTACGTTTAATAACAATTAACCACGGTTACGGTATTAATAATATTTTCTTTCTTTTGAAAGACTGGGGTCGCACCCACGGAAAAGCAAAATTTTTCCAGTCGAGTTTCTGTGATTTAATATATTTCCCTATGAAAGATGTTTTGCGATGGAGCTGGTCGCATCTACAGTTGCAAATCACTCTGGAAAACTAAAATAAATCAAAACCTGTCGAGTCCTTTTAGTTTATGCGATCGGATTTGACACCACTGGCACAGTATTATAGACCCTATGCATAAACGGTGGCAATTTGAATAATCTTTGTCTACAATGAAATTAGCCCAACTAGCTTCGTTCTTGAGTTTAACTTTCAAAAGAATATGTTACCCAAAATGAGGCTAGTAGGGCTAGTTTGAATGAAGACAAAATAATATTTGAATTGCAGCCATTTATGCATAGGGTCTAAAGTCAAACCAGGTCAAGCGTCTTGACCAATAATCAAGATTTGGTCTTGTTGCTCAAAACTTGAATCAATTCTTTGTTCGACTTCGCAAACTTAAATCGAAAACCTGACTTTTCGAGTCACGCCTCGATTTGAATACCCAAATGTGACTGGAGTATCGAACAACAGTGGTGGCGAGTAGAACGTCGGGGACAGTCACGAAATGTGTTCTGAACCTGGAAACCTTTCTCTACCTTTGTTTCAGTGCAAGAATTGTCATGGCAAAAGCCAGCCGTCTGTGCAAGTGAACGACAATGTCTTGAAGTGTGGACATGACTCACAAGAAAAAGGAAAATGAATGTTTTCAGAACATTGGGAGAACACAGGAGAAAGTTATTGCTCAGTAATACGTTCAAATCAAGGTTTGATTTGAGAAAAACGTTTTTCGATTTATAAAGTTTGAGAAGATCGAACGATGAATGAATTGAAACTTTAAACAACAAAACAAAATCTTGATTCCTTGGCATAACGCTTGACTTGGTTTGACGGCAATGTTATTCCCAACAACAAGAAGTTTTTATTTTGATCAAAGTTTTGCAAACAGTAAACACAAATCCAATACATTTTATTTGTGTATCAGTTTGTAATATGACGATCTATTCGGCGAGGTTATCGGTCTGCCCGTGAAAATGCTATAGATGCGGTCCGTATATTTGGACATGGTCATGCCTTGGTTGGAAAAAATTAATACAGCCGTGCAATCCTTGAAACCTATTTTTGCTAGCTCTGCGATTGAAAGCACAGGTCACCCAAGCTAAGGGTTAGTCTATTGACTCGTAACACCATAATAAGTGATAAGTTGAATATATAAGAGAGTTTTTATGGGATTTTATCTGTCGAACAATATGTTACTGAAATAAAAAAATTTCAAACGTTTTTGTTGCACTTACTTGTCTCCAATGTTAAAGTTATTATAGTTCAGAAAATTCAGCACACGCCCAGAGTTGTGACTTCAAACCGTTATTTTTATAAAGTT
Source organism: Umimayanthus nakama (assembly GCA_027574985.1). Lineage (NCBI taxonomy): Eukaryota > Metazoa > Cnidaria > Anthozoa > Zoantharia > Parazoanthidae > Umimayanthus > Umimayanthus nakama. Next base: position 8,833 of record JAOBRG010316642.1, read on the forward strand.
ATCATGTTAATACGAAATGTGTACTTTAGTCAATTTTGTTGTGTCCGGCAGCACTACACTTGCCATTAGAAACTGCTAGTATAGACATTCATATAGAACCCGATCGGTAGATCCTAGTTTTCATCCCTCAAACCGCCTTTTGCTTGTTTCTGTACAAGAGCGCCTTTTATCTTTCGTACGAAACTACTCAAACTTATATTAGCACTTACATAAATTAGAAGAAGAAAAGAAATTTTAAAAATGTTGAAAACTGTTCAGTGCGAATTTCGAACCTACTGCTGTCAGCATCGAAGTTACAACACTCTGCTACACGCCCAACCACTCAAGCTGCTGCAGACACACCTTTTTATACGTACAAAAAATAATCCTGACCCAATCCTTACCCTAACTAACCCTCGATTGCCAATGTTAGCCCTAATGGTTCATGCGTTCCAGTTCATTGTAGCTATTTTCAAGGCTTCGCTCATAAAAGGCGGTTTGAAAGATGGAGTCTAACATCTACCGAGCCCGTTGTCATTGCGTTTGTAAGTGGTCAGCGGACCAAGCTTGAAGGTCTGCAGTTAGGTCAGCCAATGTCAAACGCCATGTTGTTTTGTTTGTTTTGCGTTTAGCTGAATAAGACCTAGGTTTAGAAGGCAACCGTTTGTCTGTTTTTTACAATGAAAAGCATCGTTGTTCATCTGAAATAACGTACGCGCTCATTCCCAAGTGGTCGTGATATACTATATTTTTGCGTTGTATGTAATATTTACTGTCCTGTGTCAGAGTCCCGAATAATATACATGTATAAGGATCACGTCATTGTCTGCTTTCGTCTACGGAATTAAGTCAAAATATAGTTACTGAAGATACCATGACAGAGCCAGAACCACAACAAAGTCTAAATGTATTATTTGTATTTCATTTTGGAGAGCAACTCGGATTTGTTTGGCCAGCAATGTGAAGTATTTTGCCGGATTCAGAATGGAGTGAATAAGTTAACACTGTCTACGGATCACTTGAAACTGAAGAGTGTGCATTATCTTTCAGTCACCAGTACTGTCTTCCCCTTTCTTTGTTAAATGCGAGATTACAGATTATCAAAACATCACCCTTTTTATATTATCATGATATTTTTATCATATTATCAAACATTTTTAAAGAAAAGTATTAAAAAAGATTTGATATATCAAAATTGATATACAGTATTGATATTTTGACAATCCGCTATACCGCACCTTTTTCTTGCCACTTCCGAACCACCTGCAACAGGTGTCGCGGTCAGCGTCCAACAAAAAAGCCAAAATTGAAATCAAGTGCGGTAGGACTTCTTCAGGTCGATAAAATCAAACTAATCTCCAAAGCACATTCAAAGGGGCTTAAGCTCTGTAACGAACTTGCATCGATAAGAGCTGTCTAATCGTTCACAGTGAAGGGTTGAAATGGAAATGTCCGTCTCATCTATTGCCGTCTCTGATTACAGCAGTTATGTGCAGCATCTGATCACAGTGGGGTGGCCCAAAAATGCGAGCGGAAATTTTTTGGGGGGGTTGGTTCTTGGCTCGTCTCGGGAATTTCGTCGCGGTCTGCCTGCATTACTAGTGCCTCTCCACTAGAGTTGCTCTACAAATTATTTTATAAATGAATAAATAGCATTAAATAAAAGATAGGTTCTGGCAGATCTTTAATGAGCTAGTAACACGGTTAGGGTTACGTATAGGTTTTTTTACAGCGTTTTTTTTTGTGTCTGAGATGAACACAATAGATCAAGAAAATGTAGCCTGTAGAAGGATTTGTTGCGCTTTTTATGTTCTTATTTTACGTCAGCCAAGAGCCTTATGTTGAAAGACACAGTCACATGTTTTGTAGTTTCAAGTCCCTCTCCCCGAAACATTTCAATTCCTCCTTTTCCAAAAAGAAAAAGCTCGGGCCCCCTTCAACTTGCCAATCTTCCCTCATAACAATTTTGTAAGTCTGACTTTCAAGAAAGCTTGAGAAAAACTCTCACGTGATTTATTTTGTCTTTCTAAGACTGTGTTAGTATCTTGTGGAAAAGTTGCTAAGTGAAATGCTCAAAGTTTGCGAGAAATTTTAAAAAATTGCTGGACAAAATGATCCATTTAGCTCAGAGTGTACTCAACTAGACAAGTCAAGATTAGTCCAGCAGGACTGATATTTCAGCCAGTGTTGTGGACAAGTCACGGAATATTGTAAGTTTGAAATACTCGCTGTGTGGAAATAAATATTTCAGTTATGTTACAGCTAAGCCTGCATTCAGTCCCATAGTGAAATTTGTTGAGCTTAACAACCAGTTTAATAGTTCAATCAATTACGCTTATGTTGTCTTTGATTTGTTACGGCCAACACTTTGCAGTTTTATGCCGTTACAATTTTGAGTCATATATTCTATTCTATGGAGAAACAGGCAAATCATGTTAGCATGACATCTAGCAAACATTATAAAATCATCATCTGTCGACGCTAAACTCGGAAAAACGAAAGTACGCTTGAATTTTACACTGCGCAGTAGTCTAACTCTTACGTGAGTTAATTCAACTCTTGTTTGTCTAACGTTGAGAAACAATCCACGGATAGCAAGAAAAAGATTTGCTTCCAAAATACATGACCAAATAAACTAAGAGTTGAATCAGTAAGGATTAGATTCAAGTCAAAAACTTGCTTATCGTCTTTGGAGTTTTTAGGTTTTTATCCAGAAAAAAATACTTTTATATTCATCAAGTAAACATTTTTTTATGCTATTTCTTCGTTTACCGAAGCCTATAACAAATGTCGCAGTAATAGCCTGCTCTTTTACATGACCTTGATATACAGTACACTAGACATTTGATATTGTTGGCATTTGTTGTAGATGCTTTCGAATTCTCGTATCCTTGATCCTTTGATGGTGAGCAACATCATACATCCTTCTGTAAAGAGACCGGGTTTCCTGTCAACTTGTCAGCAGTGTTTCTGGAAACCTGTACTGTAGAACAAACTTCATTGTCAAGTGTTCACGATACTGTCGTTCCTTTGTTCATGTCCTTGTGTTGTACATAAACTCTCGGTGGTTCTGGTAGTTTTTCGAGTATGCTTAGCGGACTCATAGACTCGTAGATGGAAACAATCAATTCGAGTGGTTGGTTTGATCGTATGGCACTTGGGATTTCTTCGTAATTGGTGCTACCATTTTGATTGCAATTCGTGAACACAACATAATAGCACTAGGGAAACTCTGACATATGAGACTAGTTGTCTCGTGTGCTTGTAAAGACGTCTTGAAATACAAGAGTAAATGAGTGAGAGCCAGGGAATCTCTAAAACCGGATCACCCTAGTGTAAGTGAATCTTTGTCTACATGTAAAGAGAGCCCATGTTTCACAACAAGGCTTGTACATTCGAATGCATGTATATATGTATGTATGTATGTATGTATGTATGTATGTATGTATGTATGTATGCATGTATGTAATATTTCTATCGCTTTTTC
>JAOBRG010316642.1:12398-24997 GCA_027574985.1 Umimayanthus nakama
TATGTATGTATGTATGTATGTATGTATGTATGTATGTATGTATGTATGCATGTATGTAATATTTCTATCGCTTTTTCTAATAATTTTCTAATAATGAAAAAACGGTGTCGATGTACACTTCCATACAATGTACAGATCCAGAACCAAGCAATATATTCGACAAGTGCGTGGTTGTCTGTGCAACGTGATGGCGAAGTTGTTGAACATTTAATGAAAAGAAAATCGGGCCGTTTTGCAAAAACAATTTTTTATTTTTCGCGTTCTGATAAGAAGAACAACTACAATGTGGCGGTGACTGTCAATGCAGTTCACCACGGAGTTAGGCAAGGTGTGCAAGTGCCAAACACACTGCATGCACTTTAAGGGACATCAAAAATTTATTGTAGTTTTGAAGAAAGAGTAAGGTGGCAAAGCTTGATGAAATGGAGACGAAATGTAAAAGACCCTGAACTAGACTAACTGGAAGAATACTCGCGATCGGCAAGCCATGCTATCATGGCATCTAGCGTCCATCGTGATATCACCGTCTGTCAACATTGAACTCGGAAAAACGAAAGCAGGCTTTAGTTGTACACTGCTCCATTACGCCAGTCATTTAAACTCTTGAAGTTTGTCTAAGGTTTGAGAAACAACCCACGGATAATAACAAAAACATTGCTTCTAAAATACACGAGACACAAACTATTACTGAGTTGAATCATTAAAAATTAGTTTCAAGTCCAAAACTTGCATCCCATCATTGAATTTGCTTTTCGTTTTTTCCATCCAGATCCGAGTGAAACTTTTTCGTTTTCAATTTGAAAACAACTCTTTTATAGTGTTACTTGATACTCAGGCCTTTAACAAATGTTTTTATAACAGCATACACTTGTTATATGACTTCAATATACACTGGACATTTGATGTGGTTGGCATTTGTTGTACATGCTTTAGAGTTATGAGCAACTGTCAAATTCTGGCACTCAGTTTCCTTTGACGGTGAGCAAAATTTGTCCTTATGTGGTGAGACTGCGTTTCCTGTCGTCTTGTCAACACTCTTACTGGAAACCTGTGCGCTACAACAATCTTCATATTCAGGTGTTGACGATATCGTTGTTCCTTTGCTCATGTCCTCGTACTGTGTGATGACCTTTGGTGGTTCTGGTAGTTTTCTCGTTGTGCTTGGCGGGCCCATAGACTCGTAGATGGGAAAAATTAACTCGAGTGGTCGATTTGATTGTTTGGTACCTAGTTGTTTTTTGTCGTTTTTGCTGTTGTTGTCAGCATTACGATTCGTGAATACAACAGATGACGAGTGATCTACTTTGAGCGGCCTCTTTCGCTTGCACTTGTAACAGTAAACGATTGTAACAACGGCGAGGATGCAACAAACTAATCCGGAGACAGTTCCTATTACAACAACGGGAACTCCTTCTTCTTGTTCTTCTCCTTTGTTTTCTTGTTGAATTGGCACTGAAATCAACGATAAAATTATAAGGATTTTTTTTTCTACAAGAAACGAAGCAGCTTTGACAACCTCCGCACGTTCACTCAACCAATCACGAAGAGATTGCAAAAAGAGATTTTTCTGGTTTTGTTCGATTGGCAAACAGTTAAGGGCATTAGATTGCGTAACATTGCACAACACGGTATCTAAGAACTTTGATCAAAGCTCAGAACAGATACACTTTAAGAGGCCACGTCAATTAAAAACTAAACTAAAGTTACAAAACGCTGTGTCTAGTGCGCTACCTATCTTGATCCTCTACGTATAGCAGTAGAACCGTGAACACGGAGAGCAACTAATATTTTAGACCTGTACACGTACGATGTTCAAGAAAGGGGCGTTTTAAGTTTCATACCAGCAAGTTTTTACTCCTGAATTTGCTGTTTTAATTTACTGAGCCTTGAAATACTTTAGCGTTTCGGATAAAGCTATTGAATTTCAATATATAAATGTACCAAAATATATAGCTACCTTCTTTTCCACCTATGCATCGGCTGTAGTCTGTACAGTACGGTTTTCCCAGGGCCTTCTCGTATCTGTCTCTGACGCACCAACTACAACTAACAACGCCATAACACTGTTCATACGAGTTCCTCTCTCCGCAGTTAACGTTGAAACATTTTGGCAGGCCTTTGGTTGAGGGGTCTTTGTTCAGGTCTGCTACGAGGGGCGCAGCAGTAACTGGGCAGAGTGGAATGCTATGTATCACAAAGTCATGATGTTAGTACGTCCGCATCTACAATCCGTATTTGCAGCATACTACAATGCAATAGTTTAGTTTGATAGACATTTGATTAAGTGCCAATTGACACTGTTTGTTGTACAAATATATTTTGTTTAATATAAGTAAAAGTTAGTTCAACTCCGTGCATAAGTATGTAAAGTTGCTTTGAATCTCTACACTTCTGTTCGTGCGTTAGAACCATTACACCATTATATGGTTTTCAGTTTCGCGTATTGATATACTTCCACTCGTTAATTGCATTTTGCCCGCCTCAAAGCCCACATAAAAACCTTATAAATGCAAATAGAAATTGTTCATACACTTTATTAATTTAATTAGTATACATAGCTTTGCTTCAATACATTTCGCTCACGCTGCAAACTTTCTTTAACTACTGTACATACCTACTGAGCTGATATTTGCTATCACAATACTCAAAATCCAGTTTAGAAAAGCAGGGACACTCGCACGTAAGGTTATGGCACTCCCCATCGTAAGCGCAGACACACTGTTGGCTACGACATCCTTTGCGTTCATCGATGATCCCTGTGTAGCAACATGTGAGACAATGAAAATATGACAAATATATGTTTTAGGAATTTGGTAGGTTAACCGTAGCTTTTCTAAATACTAACTTTTGAAACTGAAGAAAACCTCGAAATACATCGTCAGGCCAAGTTTGGCTTTATTTTAGATTGCCAACAGATAAAAAAAATCAAAATTGCCTGTCACACTTGTGACGTCATCAAACGAAAATATTAAATGCTATTTCTCATTTAGCAAGGTCAATCCACTGAGGTAATAACATTTTTCATTTCATAAGAGTACTTCTACAAGTAAAAAGAACATAAAAAATAGGATAAGATAAAACATAAAATAATTAAAGTTCAAGAATTAATGTAATTTGAGATGTGCTTATTAAAACCAAGACACTTCTTATTACCTAAATAAACATTGCTGTTTCCTACGGGTGTAATCTGATACCGCTGACACTCAGTATTCGAAGACAGCGTGCTCACGCCTTTAGCAGGAACATCCAGCTCCCAGAATACATCTCGCCGTATCTTTTCCAAATTTCTACAGCTCTTTTTCTTTAGATAACGCTTTCTTATCAAATCTTCAGCAACTCTTTTTTCTTTCTCAGCTATATGAACCAAATCATGCAGCGGCCTCGTATTTGTCGGATGGATGAAGTCATCGTGCAGAACAAGAAAGCCAGCTTGGTTCATTACAAAACACGCATAGTTACTGGATTTACAGAGGGGATAGGTGTCAATCAATAATCTATAAGACAAAATACAGAGATAAAGTATTTAGATGACGTCTGTTAGAGTCTCATTGACACTGGGAGACACTTTCGCTAAGAAGGCTGATATTCTGGGGCATCCCTGTTACTTTATCACAATAAATTTTTAAAAGCGGAATAGTAGAAGTAGTAGCGGAAATAGTAGATCAATAATACTAAAGAGACACAAACTGATTTCAATTGTCTGGCCAGAATGCAACACAAAGTATTCACAGTGTGGCTGGTCGAAAAAAGACTTGTGCCAAAACCACCAAATCGAGGCTGTACAAACTTATTCGTTTTAATTAATTGTAGATTTGATGTGCTTTCTAGAGCAATTCTTAGGATGCCATTTACAGCAGGAACAATTGCCGAAGGATTTGTAGTAGGGTTTGCAGATTTTGATGAGGACGCTCGTGACAGTACAGCCTAGACCTGAAGGCACCAGTCCTCTTCCTCGCGTCTGCCATTATGAATACGGTATGTTACACTCCCAGAACGTACTTGCTGAAATACGTAAGAGGAAAGTCAGCTCCCATCACAGCAACGACTTCATCTGCAGTGGTTAAACTTTCGTGTTGTTTAACATGAATGGTTTGTGCCATTGTCACAATGTAGCCGGCCCCGGCGATGTCGAGGTAGGGTGTGGTCAATACCGTGCTGCCAATGTTGCTGATTGCTTCTCTGTACCTGCACAATAACGGCTATAATCAGTAATCTTCCTGGTGCCTGAGATGAGAACTTATCATTTTTTACCGAATTCGTGTCTTAACTTGTAACATAGTACGCAGCCAGAATTTTATCCTCACTCTTCTTTAGTGTTGATAATAATAAAAAACAATATGATGAAAATAATAGAAAAAATTATGCTAACAATAGCAATACGTTCTATTTTTAAAAGATAAAAGAGATTAAAGTAAAGCCTTTTCAATTCTAGTTCCCTAAAAATAATGACTTTAGAGTATCTAAAGAATAAAATATCAAAACTAATTACATTTTTTATGAAACTTAGGAAATCAGTATCTAGAGGATATTAATGCAATAGTATGATAAAAAGGGGAAATGGTAAAAAAAGTTACAACTGACAAAGTAAATGTCATGCTCCTTTAGAAAATTGATAGAGAATTTGAGGTTTTTACTCTTTGACTTTCCGATGTCTTTTCCGCGGCTTAACAAACTCAAGAGGAAAAAAAGTTTGTTTGTAGTCTCGACGCCTGAGATAGAAAAGACGGGTGAAAGGATGTCTACACTTTAAGCTAGTCCAACTATTGTACACGTAGCCAAATTCAGTCTCCTCAGTCCTTTGTTCCCACATACAGTTTTGTTGTCGACACTCAGTTCCTCATGAAATTAACGTGCCCATAGTTAACACCTGATAGGTTTACCGAGCAGTTTAATAGCTGGGGAATAATCAGTTACACCCTACCATGGTCGTTTTCTTGGGTCAAATGTTTTCGGGAATGACGTCCCGGGGATCATCCTCATGATGCCATCGGAAGTAGCTACATATCTCCAGACAAGGTACTCCGTCAGTCGGGTTCTATCTCGAAGCCAAACCTTGTCTGCATTAGCAGTTGCAACAACACTGTTACGAATGCTTTCTTTAAAGCCTGGGTTTGGGATGGAGTCGGTCCGATCTGAGAAATAGTTTTTGTAGGAGTTTACTTCTTCTTCAGTCTCGTCAAAGCCAAGGTATTGGTAGGGGTCCTTAAAAGCGTCTTCAACAAACTTTACCACAGACTGGTCTGTAAAGATAAAGAGTCAGTTTAATCATCCACACTCAAGAAGATCTGTCGCTAAAGAGAGATTACTGATCTTCATTCACAAACAAGCTTTATATACGTTTTCATTATAACAATAAAAATGCAAAGAAGTTTATATGGACTTCTACCCTTGTTGTACGACCATCTCTCAACGAATGCATGTATCAGTTTTGTCACTTATGGTTGTTTTTTTTAATAACATTGTTGACCACAGCCCTCCTCTTGGTTACGAGGTAAAGTTTGCAAAACTGCAAAGGAAAATCATGCAAACAATTTATCGAACCAGTCTGTCCAAGGGTTGGTTAAATTTGACCGTGGTTCATTCTGGATTAAAACTAAGTTTATTTCTCTAGGAAACGTGTCACCAGGGCCCCTTTAACAACCCCCCCCCCAGGACACTCAGGTGTGCAAAGCAGAAATGTCGACCAAATTCAGGTTAAAATAAGTAAACGTAATCGTGAGTTTAAGTTAACTAATCCCAAACCACTTTCGAACCTGCAGTGTGGTGCGTGGTTCTCTGTCACGTAATAGTTAACAATTATTCTCTGAAGTCGAGGTGAAAAGTGGCGGAATACTCACCGACATGCTAAGCGTGGAGGTGAATATTCTAAAAGCCACTATTCACCGAAATTGAAGAGAGTAATTGTATTAGCATATACAAGCCTGTTGATAACACTACATATCTAAGAAAAGTTTAAGTTTTCAGTTTGATCTCTTTAAATTTCTCCCAACGTATCAACAGTTATGGGCATGCGTTCACTGCACAGTTGGCTGCCTCATTTCAACGCTCAGTTTATGCGTGAAACTTACAGTTAGCACAGATGACGGCTCTGCAAACGAGCTCTGAATATTTCATAAAAACAGCGATCTCATCAATGTCTATTAAAGCTGACCGAACAAAACTGCTGTTTAAGTTATTAATACATACCTTTAAGTAGTTCAGTGAAGGCAGTTGCAGTTTACTTGAAATAGAAACTGAAAGAAGTTCCTTCGGAAACCATGCTAATAGCCATGTGCTTGTTGTTAGAGTGTTAGATATCACAACCGTTTAAAACAAGAAAGCGACAATCAAATTTTCTTAAATGCAGACATTTTGCTCAATTTAAATTGAATTGACTTGGATGGGACTTTAAAATGGAGCCGTGGAAGGGCAGTTGTTGTTCAAGGGAAGAAGCATCAGCGAAGCTTGGCGATCAGAACAGAAAACACTCACCACTTGAGCAAATTACTTTAATTGTGTGCTAAAACGTTGTTTATCTCTGTAAACTTAGTTTTCTAATTTCTTAGCTATCTTTGTATCGTTAGAAATTGTAATATCTTGCATTCGAAAGACGTCGTTCTCGGCCACTTCGGCAAAACGAGAGTTTACGCCAGCCGTTGTTTCATTATGCACCTCCTGGGAGATGGCCAGAGATAGCGAACCAATCAGATTGCTTGAAATAACAACGTCACCGACTTAGTATATGCTAATATGGATTATTAGTAACGCTTATACTAACCTCTTACAGTGAAACGGTTAAGGTACAGGCATGGGTTTCCTGGGCGGTTGAGGTCAAGACGGTGGTAAGTGAAGTTGAATCCTAAAACATAATCCAAAAATGAAGGAATGTTAACTTTTGTGTTAGGAACCATTTTCTTTTAATTTTCACGGTTATACGTACACACCATTGGATACCAGTTAAAGTTGTTCGGTGACAAAAAGGGAAGCAATAAAAAGTAGATTCATCACTAGAATGTGTACACAAGAACAAAGAGGAAGCCACATTTTGTTCAGATTAACAGTTGCCTTTAAGTTGTTCCCCTCAACTACGTTGTTGAAACGATTGTCACGATCGGCTATTTCCTCATTATATGCAAAATAAACCTTTAAGAAAGAATTCGCTAGCCTTTTTATCTTTGCTACGGTCTTTTTGCAACTGCTGGAATACTTTGAAAGATGGTTTTAAATTAATAATCGTAGTTCCTAAACAACAATAGAAGGAGGAATTCATGTGAAATCGACAGTACTAGATGCACATCTGGGGTATTTTTGCATACACACAGACAGACAGATAGATGGTTGGATAGATTGATAGTTATAATGATAGATAGATAACAACTTTTGTTAGCGTCTTTATTACAGGCAGTTGCCCTTTGTTCTGACAAAGGATTACCGCACTAAACATTTTAGCTTACACCAACATGGAAAACTTGCCATATTCACTCGTATTGATCAAAAAACGCATATAATCAATGAAAACGACCACGCCTACCTTTCGGCGGCACCTGCCTTGAAAGTGTTTCACGGTGGTCACCGTTGGCTATCACCAGGCCCAATGAGAACTTGGTGCCCTTCACTGGACGCCAGTAGTAAGTCGAGTTCAGATTTACGACTCGTATTCCTTCTTTAGAGGACCCTCCACGAGGTAAGTACCGCTTAGAGGAAAATTCCTTACTTCCAATTTCTCCTCTGTTAATAAAGCATTTTGTGTCAGCTTGATTGTTCTTTTCAAATACATTAGAATTTCTTCACCAGGTTACTAAGAAAGATCTCTGCTGCAGTAACATACTTCAACCTTTGTTTTAAAAATTGTTTTACCCTCTTTGTTTTGAATTTTTTAGCAAGTTCTTAGAAACGTCTTTTATACATTTGAACTTTGTTTTATAAACAACAATTTTTTCTTACCGCCCCCATACATACATTTTCTTAAAAATTGCTTTAAGATGTCTTGTTGCTCCCGGGGGGAGGAGGTATGACAAAAGCCTGTTTACAACAAATGCAACATTTGGCGGTTGAGGGTCTAAGCCAGACCACTGTAAGCATTTTAAGTTGCTTTTTGTTTGAGATATTAAGTTATACCCTTCGGTTAACAATTAATAACTGACAAACCAAAACAAACCAAATACCGAATGACCGATACACTGGGCTAATAAGTTACAACTACCTTGCATCAAACCTGAATCTGTGATTGTTTTCCAAATAATATTTAAAACCATTGCGAGCCTATTAATTCCAAAATAGCAAAAATATCTTACACAGACTAACAACTTAGGTAGTTTAGGAGAATAAACTTGGTTTTTAAAATACCGTCTTACAAAGCTGCACTATCTCACACAAAGATAAAAACTGGTGTAGTTTACGGTGCTAGATTTGCTTTTTGGAAACTATCTTTCACAAAAATAACAAAATAGGTAGTTCAGAAAAATGCACTTGCTTTTTAATAGACGAAAACACTTCAGAAAACTTCGGTTCTGGTTCCAAGCTTCTTATATCGAGATAGACCGGTGGCTCAGTTACAGATGAAGGGGCTGGTAACAAGGGGTGCATCATGGTTCGACCATCTGTCCTATCTACCAGAAAGGCGTAGGAAGCCTGGCCTTGACTGAAATACGTCACATCCGCTATTAGATCCGACATGGTGATGTCTACTGCTGCTACTCCAATAAACTTGTTGTTATGGTAACAAGGCATCGAAACAGTTATCACCATACCTAAAGTAGAAGTATAACCCTGTAAGGCACTGTCTCAATTCAAAGTGAAACCAACCCAAGATTTGTATTAAAATTTTTTCTTTCATATGTTACAGTGTTTGGGCGTAAAGGTACTGTGTGGGTGCTTAGTGGATAGCTACTTTCTATGAACGCAAAAGTTCTATTTAAGGGTCAAGTTATCAATACTAAAGTACCTGATGACTTAGGTTATTTTAAGACTTATGCGAATGGTTTAAAACATAATTCAGATAACTGTTTTTTTATTGGGTTTTCACTATAACTACATCAGGACATTAAATAACAATCGGCTTAGTAGTATCACTAAGATATGGGAAGAAAGAGAGCGAGCTAGCGAGAGAGACAGAGACAAAGACAGAGACAGAGGTAAAACATCTGTGGTAAAACATCTCAGAAGGATTTTTTGACCAAAGATTCATTCATTCATTCATTGTTTCTTTCTTTCAGTAATTACCTTTAAAGTATAGTTTACCAAGATAATATGTTTAATTGGAAGTTTGGAGGGGTACCTAGGCATGGCTTATTTACCTTAGGATTGTAGCGTACTTGAAATAAGTAATTATTTTACCGCTGTCGGGCAGGATCGAATAATTGACTGTGTTTATAAGAACATATTAAAACTTAGCATAACGATAACCTTTAAAGGAAAATTTCTCTTTCGGAACAAGCTTTTCTAAAATAATTTTTTACGGGGAATTTTACTTACCCAATCCCCAGCCGTCCAGATACGGAACCGATATAACAGTCGCAGACTCCCTGTTACTCCTTGAGAAGAAGTCGTAATAGGATGCCATTTCAGAGCGTAATCGAGAGGCATCCTGGACAAAAATATTCTTTCCATACTAAAGCACAAAAATATAGAATTGTTATAACATGCACAAGCAAAATATCTTTTTGGCAGGTGATTTTTTTTCAACCACAAGTTACAAGAATACTGTTTAAACTGGCTAATGGACTTATAGTTTCTAAGACATGCTGAGATAGTCTAAACCTTTCCTTTGTTGAATTGGAAACTACCAATATTCAATAATTGAATTTGATCCTTTGCCTACATTTTCCTCATGTTTTTAAAAAAAATGTTCTTTTCACAAAAGTATACGGTTCTGCAGAGAAAAAGGTCTTATAGAAATGGAGAAATGGAAACATCTTAGGACCTTTTGTTTTCTGCTATTTTGTTTGTTTGCTTCCTATCTACTCAACGTTTTCAATAACCTTAGTTTTTCCCTTTTGCATGAAAGCTTTAAGTTTTTAAAATGAGATATTGAGCAGTGTCTCCTTATGTAATTTTGAAATGACGTGTAATTTCCATACATTTACAACTTATTAGATAAGTTCGAGACTTTATAGCAAAGCAAACTGTGTACTTATTCTAGAATTATTGCCAACTCTCTATTTCTGTAATGTATTGTCTTTGAAGTTATCCAAACAAACTAATATGTAATCATGCATAGTCACATTACCTGAGTTAAGAATTGATATCTAGGCAATTCCGTACTAAAGAAACCATGCAGACAAAAAAATAGACGTAGAAACAACTAGTTTACATTGTTTACTACTACATACAAAGGATGTTCCCCTCTATCCCTCTCAAAATATTGTATCGGTTACTCTTAGGCTTTCTACATACATCTCCTTCGTCTTTTACTCCATCATTATGTTTCGCCATCCTTGCTAAAATGAGTGGATTTGCCCCAAATCCAAATGTCATGATAACAACCTTGTTTTTGAGATTCGCTTTCCCAACATTTATGACGCTAAGGACCTCGTTTTTATCGATAGGATCGCCGTCCGTAAGGAAAAGAATGACTTGTCTTGTGGTTCTATTTGATAAGGGTTCTGATTCTTTCAACATAGCGAAGGCTTTTCTCAAAGCGGGTGAATAGTGTGTTCCCCCTGAAAGACAAAACCGAGACTAATTATTTTTTTTAAGTAACGAACTTCTCTATTTAGAAAGAGGAGAAAAGTTTGAAGTAACTTGAGCTGTTCATTTAATATAACTCTGGTAATGTATTTGCTTATATGTATTTCTGTAAATATCTAAAAATTTCTTATACATCTACTTTTACAATGGCTGGCTGTATAAAGTTGTATAAAGTTCTTTTTATTTAATTACTTGTTTTTGTTCACTTTTGTTTTCTTTTTACCAAGCTATTGGTAAGTAAAATACTACAGCTTAAAAGTGAATAACCAAAGTTTTGAAAACAATTTTCATTTTGAAGTTCCATGTGCTTATAAAAGTCAAGGTTTCGCTTCAATTTTTGAAGTTCTCTAAATTATTTAGGACTAGGGTCCGTATCTGACAGTCTAAAATCCAACAAAAGTAAAGGTGCACAAAATTTGGGGTCGATGCAAAACAATATTTTGCACCTTGGCTTACCTGAAGATCTCAACGAAGAGAGGGCTTCCTTCAAGTTTTCAATGTTTCTCGGGGTAGCTTCAGCCAACCGCTGGTCGTAACATGATGATTCTTTATGATTGTGCGGGTTGATCGCGTGATTAAATGCTACCAAACCAACCTATTCATTTAAAAAAATGAAACATTGTCAAGCAATCAACATTTATCAATGTATCGTTCGGTATGTCTCAGTAAAATTTCAGTTATTTAAGGATGCTAATACCCCTGATTATTTTGTATTCTATACTGTAAAAGTAGTATTCAAAAAGTGGGAAATGAAAAGTTGTTGTTATTGTTGTTGTAAAATTTCAAAAATATAAGGCTGTGTGTTTTGCATCATACTAGCTCGGTGGTTTTTCAGACAAGTAAAATCTGTGGCATCAGACATACAACTATAACCAAAAGGTCGCTAAAGGTAGAAAAAAGGTAAAACCTAAAGGTGTCAGTGATACCATCTTTGATCAATAGGGTTAGGGTAAAAAGGTAAGGCGCTATGCGCATGGTAAAAGGAAAGATTAACCTACATAATCTTTTATGATAGTTGACATTTTATAACTAAAAAACTTAAAATGCCGAGTTACTCAGATTTTAACGACGAGAGAATTTTCGTTTTTAATGTTATTAAAAATATTATCATCAAAAATACGTCTGTGTACCTTGTCTCTGGGATTCATTGTCCCGAGTACAGTTGCAGCAGCTTCCTGAGCAACAACCATCCGGGACTTTCCTCCAGATCCTTTCATAGTCTCCTTCATAGATCCGCTGATATCAAGCACGATCACCACGTGTTTTGGAACAGGAGTGGCTGTCTCTGCGTACCATGGTCTATATCGGCTGTCAAAAGAACTACAATCAGAAGACGTATTAGTGGCAGGAAACTGCGTAGTTATGCCGTCATCCGAGCCAAAGTACTGCCATTTCAGATTAGGAGATCTTTGTAAGTTTTCCTTCATTGTTTCGACAACATTTTCTTCAAGCTCGCGAGCGCCACTTGTAGAGCGTCCAGATATCAAAGTGCAGACATTATTAACATCGGCAGGTTTTGCGCGAAAACGTTGATCGTACTTCAAACTTGACAATGCAAGATTACAGCACTGGGGCCTTGAGGTAACGGTTGCTGGTTTGTTGTAAGAATTTTCAATGGCATCTTTGAGTCTTCTGGCTGCGGCAATGCGATCTTTAATCTTTATTGATATTGCAGCAGAAATCTCAGGAATTATGGCTGATCCGTCGATTCCTTCACTGGTAAAACCAAGCCTGCTATAACTATCCTGTGGAACAGAGTGATTGCTTTTGAGGTTTCAAAATACTATGTAGTTTTTTGTACTGTATATGTCATAGTGTTAAACCTGAGATTTGGAGATTAATTTTATAAACAGAGCGAACAACTGTACAACTAATCTACTTAAAATGTAAAACAGTTCCTAAATGAGTGGTAGTTCTAAGTCATTATAAAC
>JAOBRG010316643.1:0-15542 GCA_027574985.1 Umimayanthus nakama
GCACCTCCCCCCCTCCACCCCCACCCCGCCATGAAACACGAACGGTCACTTAGGCAAGCAAAAACTAAGAAGAAAGATTTAAAGGAAAATTTGATGCATACTGGTTGTCCAGATCGTCTTGTTCTCCTCCGGTGGCTGCTTCGTGTTCTCCATAGGTGCCACCGTGGAGTGGCCTGGACGTGTTGACAGCTTAGCAGTGTGAAAAGGATAAGCATCGTTAGTCCGACCAAAACACAGATTTTCATCTCTAAAACTTGGATGATACGCTCTTTTCTTCACAAAATTACTTTTGCCTGCTTTCGCTGCGGCAACGCCCGAGTGCAATGCAGTCAATGCTCCAAAGATCTCGCAACGTTTAGTCTGCATGTAATCAAGTGCAAAAGCGAAAATGCTTTAATGATTGAGTTTAAATAACTGAAATGTTTTGTCATGAAAGAAACGTCATAAGGATCACATTGAAAACAAATGAGATATCCGTTCTATTTGGCGGCATGACAACGGATGACAGTGACAAATTTGTGTATATATTTTATCAGTCTACGTGGATGTATTTACGTGTTGTATAATTTTATCAACACATATGTTTTATAACTACACGCTGGTATATTTCGATGGCGGATATCATTAAACACCCCAGATAATTTTAATTACAGTAAGAGATAAAACTACTATTATTGCTATTATCATTGCTGTTATTATTATTATTATTGTTGTTTTTATTATAATTATTGTTATTATTATTGTTATCATTATTATTACTATTGTTGTTATTATTAATACTATTTTAATTATTGTTGTTTTTATTATCATTATTATCGTTTTTGTGGTCACCATCATTATTTATGATAATCTTATAAAAATGGCGCGCGGCAAAATGGAGTGAGGTGCCCCACATCTGAAAGCGGAGAGGTTTAGGCGGAGAAAACAGTTGTTCTTGTAATACCTGGTACAATAGTTAGCTGAACGAGTAGCTAGTGTGAGTTACAAGGATTCACAAACGCCATGTAAAACTTCAGTAATACTGGAGATAAATGCATTGATTGAAAACCACACACAATTATGGAAAAATACCTTTTGAATTGAATAAATTTAGAGTTTTAGTGTAGATCTTTTATCAAGCTTTTACTTCCAAATCCTATTTTTGGTACTTATGATCCGATTTCAGCCGCTACTCTTAGTTGTAGAAATGCCAGTTACCAGGAATTGTGAGGAACTACGAAATATTTCAACAGATTTACTTCGTGTCTGCCTTGAAAACATACCCAGTTTTAAGACTGGCTTAAGGAATGGGGTATTTATTTTAGAACTACAGTTAGAATAATTAGACTCATTTAATCATCAATTAAAGTAGATTATTTGAGTTAATACGGTGAATAATTTTGTCATTATAACCAGTTGCTCAAGCAGTTTTTGTGTTTTTACTTTCCCTGATTCTTGCTCTTGTTCTTTTAAATCTTGTTGAACATGTTTTTGTTTTTCTTCATCATCTTGTTTTGTTCTTGCTTTGTTATTCTTTTTTCTTCTTCCTACTTTTTGTGCTTATACTTTTTCTTCTCCTCTTATTGTTCTTGATCTTCTTGTTTTTATTATTATTGTTCTTATACGTTCTTGCTCTTGTTTTTGCTACTATTCTTCTTCTTCTTTTTCTTCTTCTACTCCTTTGCTTTTGTTCTCAGTTGTTCTTGTTGCTATTCTTACTTCTCCCTGTTCTGGTTTTCTTCTTTTTTATTTTTATTTTTCCTGCTCTTGTGCTTGCTCTTCTTGGGGTTTTTTTCTTGTTGTTGTTACTATTATTATTATTGCAATAAATGTTTCAATAGTTCATCAATATGACCTTTAGTGAAGTTATAAACTGGGTGTAAGTTTTAAAGTAAATGTCATAACCTTTATTAACCATTAATTCATTTTCACTGTACTCTGTTTCAGCCAGTGATTTTACCATGTATCCATTCTCTACCCAAAATGAAAAGGACTTCAGCAACTTGCTGTCTGTGTATTTGGACGCCGTTTTCTTTCCCAGACTAACAGAACTCGACTTTTGGTACGTATACCGTCTAGATTCGTGCATAAATTTAGCGCTGTACGTATTGCTAGAAAAGATATTTGCGTTTGGCCACGTAATTGGTGGCCATCTCAGACACTGTGGTCTGCTGATGTTAAAAGGTAAAAACTGTCATTTTAGCGTTTGCTGGAAAAGCACGGTCAATCATTTGATTGTACGTAACATTAGTTGATTTTGAATGTTAGAAACGTTTTGTGTTTTAAATTTTTTTGTAACTTGAAATAGCAAATTCTGCTCTTCTTTTATTAATGTTTGAAACCAGCTGTTAAGAAAACACTTGCCTCTTAAGTTGAGTTAGAACCTGCATGTCAAATATACTTCAGTGTCGTATTAGCAATGTCTCAATAAAATTGCTTTCTTAAAGCGTGCACAATTGTGGTTGTAAAGAGCTGGTGTTTGTAGTTGGTTGATTTTCCGGGTGAACGTAGTCTAAAGAGAGACTGTTGTTGGCTGCAGTGCCCTCCCCCGGCCCAACCCCTACTTCGCGGTCTCTGGGTTGTGACCAACATTTCGAGGACCTCTTTGAAACTTATCTTCACATGCATTCACGGCATAGCTCTCCATCTTTTAATAGGCAAGAAGGATGGAGACTGGAACCAATCAACTTAACTGACCCAAAATCGCCGCTCACTTTCAAAGGAGTCGTTTTCAACGAGATGAAAGGTGCTCTGGTAAGAACAGTTGTCAGTGTTATAAAGACTATTTAAAACCTCGATGGGAAACTTTGAATAACATGCTAAAAACTTTGAAAGACAAACAATAAACAGTTCGTGAATGCAAGTTCTCAGAAATATTCACTTACGGACAACTACAGTAATAAACAAGTATTGAAAAAGAAACTCGTATACTTGAAAAAAGCGCCAAAAGTTTCAAGTTTAAATATATTTACAACTGCTAATGACAAATCATAGAAAATCAATGTAATACAAACTGCGAGAAAGCCCATAAGAAACTACAAGTCCTGCTTTATAAACTATGGGCTTTTTCAGAAACACTTTAAAACTAAATTTAAGTTTTGTTACGTAAAAAAACGAAAAAAGGAAGTAGAAATAGTAGAAACCATACACAAAACAAAATCACAAGGGTGGCTCGTTAACAGTAAAGTTGCTAGGAATATGTATTAAGAAAGAAGATATCCCCTTAAGCTATTTACACAAAGACTTTATGGGTAGTGTTGCGCTTTTACACATAATACTTACAGTATAACTTACTGTAATTATAACTGTATAGGTGATTTTATACTTGATGCAACCAGCTATAGAAAAATATATACCAATCATTAGCGGAGAGCGAAGTCCGTATGGCAAGTTATTGACTGAATATTTTCCTTATTTTTATGGCCCAAGAGCAAAGCGCGCGGGCTATAAAAACAAGGAAGGAAGTTCTAAACGACGGTCCATAACCTGCCGTACGGACTGAGCAAACGAGGCTAATAAGACGTTTGTTATGTGGCCTCGTTGATTATTCCGGGAAGGAACGATTTGACAAAACTTAAGATCCGTACGGCTACTTACAGACCTGAAATTGACCTGTCACAACACGTGAAACCAGTCAGCCATGTAATGACAGTCGCATATCGGACAGGTTTTGGCGTCATACAGAAATGTTCCAGTATCATCCATCAAACATCGAGCATGTAAAATGCTGTCCGGTGAAGTGCAAATGAGGCGTAAATCTGCTTGCAGTGGAAACTGGTTCCTTGTTAATGAATACAAAGCGTGTGCTTTAATATACCCCTTCTCCTTCCGCCAGTCAACCGCCGAGTCGTTATACCTCAGACATGCGCAGATGAAGCTACTTCCTAGTCACACATACGGGAACAACAGTGGAGGGGACCCGCTATGTATTCCTGATCTGACGGTGAGTGGCCTGCAGACTAAATGTACTTAACTGTTATCTTAGTATCCCACGACATCTCCCATCTGGCCTTGGTAGCAGACTCGTACCCAGTCATTTTATGGGCAGTCAAGGGATTGTGGGGAAGACAAAGTGAAGAAAGCTAACTTCCTCGAGTTCGTCCT
This sequence comes from Umimayanthus nakama, assembly GCA_027574985.1. Classification (NCBI taxonomy): domain Eukaryota; kingdom Metazoa; phylum Cnidaria; class Anthozoa; order Zoantharia; family Parazoanthidae; genus Umimayanthus; species Umimayanthus nakama. Next base: position 4,084 of record JAOBRG010316643.1, read on the forward strand.
TCCCAAAACCCTTTGCGCGCTCCTCATTTCCTTGCCAAAATCCTCTGCGTCTTCTCTCTTCCGCCACCCAAAGGCGACTGGGTACGAGTCTGCCTTGGTAGTTGGTAGCAATGGTAATCTGTTCTGGAGATCGTGAGTTGATTCCCACCGGGGTCAGATATTTCTTTCTTTTCAGTTCTCCCTGTGTTCGCAATTCCTTCTAGTGCTTCCGCTGAGAAGGTATATCATTTTGGATATTTTATACAGCAATTCAACTCACCACATTAAAACTACCGTGTAGGCATGACATGTGTTACTTAACAACTATCCCCCGAAGTGGAAGTGAATAGTGAATATTTTTCACTAGGCACCGACACTGAGGGGATAGTTGTTTTAGTATTAACTAAACAGATGGATTTTGTGTTTGCAGGAGTAGCTTCTTCGTTCATTTGACGAATTTTCTCTTCCGTGACAGTGGCAAAACAAGCCGCCTATTTGAAAATTTCGCCTGGAGTTGAATATCCTAGGATACACCGTGTCTGATGAACTAATCAGAGCTCGCGAAAAGTGCTATCCACCATCCATAAGCTAACTATTATAGTCTCGGATCATCAAGCCAGCACCTACTGAACATGCATGCCCAGGAAAATCCTCACCAAGACCCCGGGAGACCGGGCATTTAATATGGGGGCACCAAAGCTATCTCTCCATGTTGTGCTTCGCAACATCGAGAGCCTGTATGAGTTTGAGTGCCATTTAAAGGCACATCCTTCTAAAAACAGCTTTTTGCGGCTAATCTATTGAAGACTTTTAGGTTATAGGTTTGTATCATTCGTATATTTGTACATGGTTTTATAGTTTTATAGATAATAGTTTTATAGAATTGATTTAAAGTAGTTTCTAGTTGTCTTTAATGTATAGTAGTAGTTTTTAATGTGATGCGCAACAGATTATCGGTAAGTTTTTGCGTAATACAAATACTGTAGTGTTACTAATGTTTATATTATTGTTATACTTATATATTTTTCATTGCAAAACCAAGATATCACGAAAGAATGTTGTCATAAAATTCTTTTGTTTTGTGTTTTGCAGTGGGAAAAGCTAAAGGAATTCCACGCTGGACACTATCACCCGAGTAACTCAAGGTAAAATGTTCGTGTGATATAGCCTCGTCTTTTCGGCTTCACGGGCTGCACGGTCGGACTGGGTGCTAATGAGTTTTGCTTCGGGAAAAGCTTCGGCGTCCGCCATTTTGAATGAGAAGGTTAGCGACCAGGCAAAGGAGCGAATTACTGGGGACGAGGCTACGTCTAATATCCGATTTCATTTGCAAACGCAACTTTTTTGTTACTGATACGTTATGTTACTGTTACACGTTTACGATGAAAATGATAAACGAAAAAGTAACTTTTGAAAAGCGATCTCCAGAGTCCCAAAACCTTTTGAAAATGCAGTTTAACCATTTTCGTGTGGATACAAAAAACAAAACTTTTGGAAAACTCGACGTCACACTACCAGTTCCAGGCGAAAACAATACGAATACAATACCGTGTGGACGCATATTTTTTTTGAAAACGGAAACAAAAAGTTGCGTTTTCAAGTGAAAACGGAAACGTGTCGCCAGGGCCTTAAATTTGCCCCTCAAGAAACTACAAAAGGACTGGGCTCATCCACCCAAACGGTTCTATATGACAGTGTTCTAACGAGTCTTTTCGGCAATCCACCATTAACCATCTTCGGAACACTTGTTTATGCGCATTGTCTGCATTGTTACACGGTTTTTTGTAGTGAGACAGTTATCAATGGATGGTTTAAAGTAATCTTTGCTCATTCTGATCTTTAAAGGGTTTTGATTTTCAGATTTTATACCTACGGAGACATGCCACTTGCGAAGCACTTGGAAAGTATCGAAGAGTTGGCATTGAGGCAGTTCAGCAAAATCGATCCTGGCACTGATATTCCTAGTGAACCGCGATGGACACGGCCGGTAAGAAGGTTTATGCACTTTTTATACACTAAATTAACAAGTATGGTAGGCGGGCGTTTTAAAAATAAAGATATGGAGCAAGTCTTGAGCAGCATGGAGTCGATTCATTTGGCCACCTCAACTTATATTTTATCATTATCTCTACTTGGCATCTCACAGTATAGCTGCGGCCAGTTACCAAAGCGACACTAAATTAACTCTGCAGTTTTTATTCAAAATCAAGATATGTGGATCAAGCTTAAAATTTTGGGGTTGTAAAAATTTATGTTTGAAACATATATTAGATGATAGATACTATGTGAGTACTTCTTCACCTGATCGCTGTGTCACTCTCAAACTTCCAGAGGCATGAACTTGTGACCTGCCCACCCGATCCCATGGCAGCTGATCCGGAGAAACAGACGATTACCAGTTTGAGTTATTTGCTTGGAAGGTAGGTGGTGCATGCCAGAACTGTTCGTTGTATCTAGTTTCACTATGAAGCGCGTTGAATTAATGCCAAAACAAAGCTTCATTTGTTTTGTCACGGGGAAGCTGCTGCGAGTTGTGGTTTAACTAAAATATTGCATGAAAAGCATTTCAATTCAAGGATTAACAAAGCTTGTAACCCTCTCTTATCCTTTCCTGGCCTCTTTTAGGGTTGTGTTTGTTTTTGTTGATAGTAATGTTAATTAAACAGACGTAAATCAGTATTTACCCTTTTATAAGTATTTATTAAGTACAGTCCAATGGCTATTCAATTTCAAGCAATTTGATTGGTTCGGTGGTCACCGGTTATCAGCTCATATTCTACCGATTAACCAAATATGAAAATGCCGGGATGATGTTGCCCAATAAAGAGAAAATAACCAAAGTACAAGATATTTTTGCGTCGGTGTCTTCTTCAGACACAATTTATTTTTGAATAAATATTTGCGGCTTAAAAATAATTTGTTGTATTAAACAAGACTGTATTTAATGGAACGTTGTTCTACTCGACCTTCTGAATATTAGCTGGTTATAACAGATTCGTGCTTCGCGCTCATGTGTTATTTATCAGCTAATACTGATTAAGTGCGGTCTCGTAGAATAATTGTTAATTATTTGATGTTCTTTTGTCATACTAAAGATTGAAATGGGCTATGAATGTTCTTTTGTTTTCAAGTATTGAACAAGTGTTGTGTTAAAATATGGCTAACTCATACTTTCCATCAATAGCACATTAGATCCCTTTGAAGGATTCGTAGTGAGCCTGCTGTCCTCACTTCTGGTCAGTGGTCCGACTTCGCCGTTTTATCAAGCTCTCATAGAACCCAACATCGGATCAGATTACTCTCCGGGGGTTGGGTAAGCTTGCTTCACAAAATGAGAATTCCGAAATGCAGTTTTGATTAATTAAACTAAATGAAATTACCATTGCCTAGAATCGTGTGTGTATGTTCTAGTACTGTTTTTGCAAGTCATACGAAGTACGGCTAACACTGAAGATTTCATGTTTTATATTTAAAACATGCAGCTTAAAATGTTGTTGTCTTACTGTGCTTTACTTCGCTTTTTGTATAGTATATAAATAAAGTGAAGTGGAGTGAACTGATCTGAATGGATGTCATGGATGAAATGTTCATCCTTTTTTCACAGGTGTTGGGAACAACAGTTAGTCACTGGTTAAACTTCCTTTACTGACTCAATATGCCTTAGAGTAGTATGTTTATAGTGCGGCTGTTTGACCAATATTTTATGCGGGATATTTGCGCACGTTGAGAGGTGGATAACCTTGTCCTTCTAAACGTGGTTTTTTTTCGTCACAGGTACGATGGAAGCACCAAAGATCCTTCGTTTTCTATTGGACTTCAAGGAATAAGAAAAGAAGACGTTAGCAGAGTGACAGAAATCATTCACAATACAATTGATAAAACTATCGAGTAAGTTGGGTGTTTCTCAATCTGATTTCGAGGGTTTTTCGCCGGGTGCTTCGGTTTTCCTCCCTCCGTAACATTGGCCTTAACGCCGATATCTGCTGTCTCCCCAATTAGTCCCATGGCTAAATGTCTTGGGACGTGAATAAAGTTATTTATTTAATTATTTTATTTGTCTAGTCTGTCGCATTGTTCCTTTTATTTTTTAAAGTTGTTTAAAGTATCCAGTGGATGAGTAAACCATTACCTAGCGGATAAATGGCAACAATTTGGGCCTCTTTATCCACTCTATAGTGTTGTCTACCGTTTCAGTAACAATTCACATATGGAAAGAAAACTTAATAGGTAGAAATGCAATTTTGTTTTAAATTTGAGTTGAGTGAAAACTTGCTTAGTACTTTTAGAGGTTCATCTAAAGTATTTCAGAGTTTAGGTCCAAAAAATCGGATATTAACTTTGCCAATTTTTTCGCGTGTTGATGGCAAAGTAAAAGTAGCTTTGGAGGCAAGTGGAGTGTTATAGTGGTGCTGGTTTTTGCCTGTGATAAAGAAATTACTAAACGTTTTAGGGAGTGTACCTTTGTTGCTTGAATAAAATCGTGTATAGATCGTACAGCTTGAACAAGCGAAGTTTCTTGAAAAGAAGAGATACCTGAACTTAAGAATGACAAGTCTTCAAATAGAGAAAATAATTCACTTCCAAGGTTGGAAGATGTTTGAGCTATTGATAGATTGACTCTGACTCAGTAACAAGTTGTTGTCAAGGCCTAATTCTTGCTCGTTCTTATTCACAGGGAAGGCTTTGATCCTGAAAGAATCGAGGCAGCTCTACACAGGGTGGAACTGGGGGTGAAACACCAAAGTAGCAATTTTGGTCTAGGACTGATATCTGTAAGTTTGACATTGAAAGTTTGAGACTCGAACAAGCGGACAGAATATTTACTTTAAGTTGTTCTGACGTTGAATGCGACAATGAGGTTGAGTTTAACACGCGCGAGCGCCTTCCTTATGGCCATTGTGTTTAGCAAAATAGAATGGTGTTCTTTAACCTTTGTTTCACAATCATCGGCGATCTAGCACACTCAAATATACCCAAGTCAAAGATAAAGCAAGTTGGTTAATGTCTGACCTTTATACAAAACAATACAACACAATAACTTACAATACAATACAACAGAAAACAATGCAGTATGATTCAATACAGTGCAATACAATACAATTATTTATATAAAGTCGATCACGTGAAGAAAGGATGCCCTTACTCCCTAGCCAAAGGCTCGTGTTGAAAACGCTCGGCTATTTTAACTGAAGGTTAATCCGAGACAAGCGCTACGTACCAAGATCTAAGACAGTTACACTATTTTAAAACATTTATATGTAGTTACATGGTAAGATAGATAAAGGCTTTCCGAATAACCGCTAGGTTAAGCAACAGAGAACCGGCTTTTGTTGAATATACTGAATTGCTTAAGGTATGAGTACACACAAACAATTTTGCTTGAACATAAAATTGGGTCATTTCGAGAAAATATTTCAATTGCAGACTTACGTGTAATATAGCCTTAATCGTTTCTTGCAGCAGTTTCCCTGTTTGTATGTTTGATTGAGAGTAATTTATAGTGACAAGTAATTAGTAATTAGGTTTCCTCAGAAGGGTTGGGTTGGTTGACCCCTTCCTCACCCCTCTAAAAGTCCCTTTAAAATTCTTTAGGGTGTTATCTATTGTAAATACAGTCTTATTCTCCTTAACCTCAGAACATGATGTCTGTGTGGAATCACGGAGGGGACCCAGCGGACTTTCTACAGATCAACAAGACTGTGGACAGGTTCAAGGTTGGTTTGTCAGTGATAATTAGCTGCATTGCAGACTGACCAGACTGTTGCCAACAACTCATTTGCAGATTGAATGGATGAACCACTACCGTCAGCCCATTTTTATGCAGCTGTAGGCCAATCATTTCAGATACTTTTTCCGACACTTGATAACGTAGATAGAGTTTGTTGTAACTGAAAATGTGTGTGGGGGTATACGAAATAAAACCCTATATGAACTGCAGTGAGGAATGGATATCATATGACAAATGATCTTCGCAATTGTAAACTTGTTTTGAAATCCCGCTATTATTTAGGTGAGTCCTCCAGCTGTAAGTCCCCTTCGGTTATATAACTTCCGGTTATAGGCCCATCTCTTCAGCTCCCTACAGAAAGCAACCATTTTCTTGGAAGATTCTAGAACATGTAAGTCAGTTCTCACACACGTTTTTCGGTCATCTCTCAAAAGCAAAAACTTAGGCGCAGCAATATGAAACAAAATCTGACGGTATTAAATGAATCCTGCCTTTTTATTTCTGCCTATAGTAAATCGAAGCCTGACATGTTTGGTTTAGGGTAAAAAGCTTTGTGACATCCTATTTTACAGTCCGCAATGAAACAGTATGATAACACGTTGCAAAACTGATCCGACAAAGTTGAGTCCTGCACGCACATTTTTGGCACTCTGCAATTTCAAACTGATTTATTAATCTAAGTTGCCCGTTAGGACTGAGGCGGTACTAAACTTTGCACATTGTAATAATTAAGCAGAAACTTGAATAACAAATCATTGTTCACTATTAGTTCGCCCCTTGGTTGTGGCTAACATTTTTCGTTTGATCTGTTTTTGTTTATCTGGTCATTTTTTGCAGTAGTTGCTAAGGCTGTACCTATTTAATAATAATTTAGCACTCTGACTATCTCTATTGACCCAAAAACACTATAATAACTCTTTTAAAAACCACCTGTCCCGACTTGCCCCAGTGGCCTGCGCTCAATATCTTTTACTTTTCTGCCTTTAGAAATGGAATGCCAAACATAGATTATTTTTATCTGAGAGCAAAAAGTGTTTTTCAGCCGACACCTTTTTAACACTTGCTCGATCAATTGTTCCTTGTAGAAATGTATTGAAGGCGGATCCTTTCTCCAGGACAAGATGCGACAATGCTTCAAGGACAACACACACTGCCTCACTCTCACGATGAGCCCGGATGTAAGTGAACAGGGGCGGCTGTAGGACTTTTTTTAAACGGAAGGGTTGATTATTCTTTTATCTAAAGATTGAAATGTCAGTTGATGGCCTGGGAGGGATATCATCTCCCAAAAAAATTCCGACGCAAAATGTTAAAATGTAGTTCATCGAGATTGTTCTTAAAACTCTTACGAGTCAGAAGTAATGAAAAAAAAACACAACATGTTTATGTTGTTTTTTTTACTTTTTCAGGAAGAGTATGATCAGAAACAAGAAGCGGTAGAACAAGAAAAGTTGAAGCAGATGGTATCTTGTTTGTCAGACGAGGAAAAAACTGTCATATACAACAAAGGTTTGTTGAGACTTTGCATAGCCCTGACTATGTCAACTAATCAATTTCTTGTACCAAGCACTTTGTCTGGTATGAAAAGGAAATGAGTTGCTATAAGAAAGAAGCCAAGTCTTTTGAAATATTTAATTAAGTAGACAGACAGACAGACAGACAGACAGACAGACAGACAGACAGATAGATAGATAGATAAATAGATAGATAAAGAGATAGATAAATAGATAGATAGATAGATAGATAGATAGATAGATAGAAAGATAGATAGATAGATAGATAGATAGATAGATAGATAGATAGATAGACAGATAGATAGATAGATAGAAAGATAGAGATAGATAAATAGATAGATAGATAGATAGATAGATAGATTGATAGATAGATAGATAGATAGATAGAAAGATAGAGATAGATAAATAGATAGATAGATAGATAGATAGATAGATAGATAGATAGATAGATAGATGCTTTATTGAGGTTTAAAATTCTACAGCTATCCATTTATCCATTATGGATTTTGGTAATCAATTGGTAATCATAAAGTTATGTGATAAAATATGTAATAAAAACTATGAAAGTCAATTATTAAAACATTTACAGTTACTTTTAAAGAGAGTTATGTAATAAAAACTGTGAAAGCTAACGATTAAAAAGTTCACAGTTGATATTGATAAGAGTTGTTGTGCAAATCAGTCTTGATCTTTGGAGTAATGAAAGTTCTTTGTTGTCTAAGATGATAGCAATAGTTGTTCTCGGACAGGAAGGGGTCTTATGTCTATGTTTCGAATTTTACATTTCTGAGAACAGCTTGGACCTCAAGTGATGTCAGGGCTCGGAGAATCGGGACAGGCTACTTCTTTCAGTGCGTCTGAGTATGGCCTCCATGTGTAGATTGTTCTCAGTTGTCTCCTTTGTAGCTTTTCAATGTCCTCTGAGAGGTGTTTAGGTAGTTCGTTGTGGAAGACTCGATACGTGTGTTCCAGTATCAAGCGAATTCAGGTGGTGTAGAAATTTAACAGGTCCTTTTCTGGAAAAATAGCTCTTTTCAGTTGTCTTAAGAAGTAAAACTGAGGGGCTTTCTTTTTTGGTAATTTTGGAAAAATAGTGGACTTCCATTTTAGGTCGCTTGACAGGTTCAGGTCCAGCAGCTTTACGTGTTGTACAATCTCCGGTGGCTTATCATTAACAACCACTAGCTCAAATTGGGGATCGGTCTTGGCGAATGATTGAGATCCGGAGCTCTTTACATTTTGCCTCACTCAGCTGGAATTACTTCTGAGATGAAAAAGCTTGTATGGAATTACAGTGAAATTAAAAAAGGGAAAAATTATCCATCATTAGTAAAATTGAACTAGAGGTTATCGAAAATGGCGCACGCTGATTGGTCGAGAACTTCGTTCTCTCCCGCTGTAATCACCGCTAGGTAATTATAGCAATGACGCGCGCGCAAAGCATGTTTAGGTGCGTGTTTTTTTAATGAAAAAAAGCATATTTTCTGAAAGTTTGCTACTTTTGTTTTATTTTCTGGAATAATCACCAATGAAATTTTACTAAGACAAACAATTAGTCTCCTCAGGCTCTGTGAATATCGACTTCGTCTTGGTGACTATTCGCCGGTATTCAGGTCGCCTTGGGTGACTACTGAATTGTTAGATAGTCGATATTACAGTTCGTGAAAGGTAACCAAGCCTGTGCACAGCTTCCCCAGTCCATTTCACGGTTCCTGAAAGGTCACCGAGGTTGGTCTAGGGCAATTGGAGAAGTGGAAAGAAATATCACAAGAAAGAAACTTATTACAAGCATGTCTGTTATTTTCACTTTTCTAACTAAGTCGGAACAATCTTCTCCTCGGTTTAATATAGAAACTTGGTTACCTGCCAGGAACTGTAAAATGGACTATTTGAAAACAGTTTGTTGAGTTAGGATCTTTGTGTCTTTGATTAATCCATGACGGACAGAAAGCTCGGTGTTTGATGGTTGGAAAGGCGTCTGATAGGTACTGTAATGAAGCTTTCAGTACATTGTTTTTCTCAGCAGAGCAAATGTTTAATTTCTATATTCTTTATAACCCACAGACTTGCAACTTGCTGCAGAACAAAACAGTCTCCCTGATGTGTCGGTTTTGCCAAGGATGCATCTATCAGGTTTGTTTTTGTTAAACATTGCCAAAGTCCAGTTAATAACCCCGGAGCTCAGTCCATGCATGAAAGAGGCGATTTGCTGTTCATATTCAAGATAAATTTGACAAATCAAAAGAGGATTAAAGCGCTCCGTTTCAGACTGATGCTCAGATAACAGTTCTGTTGTGTTATGTTGAGCACTCTTTGATTTGAAAACGCCCATTTTATGTTAGACTTAATACCGCATTGTGGTTTGCATAACTCGTTCTTTTGAGCTTGAGCACTCTGGTATTCAGAAATAGTATGTTAGTGTGAGATGTGTCAATTGCTTTTCGAGCAGTTGACATGTCCAAATTTTTAAACCTCTTCGAGCTGCACTGATGAGACCTCAAAGGACGAAACAGTTCTGTTTGCATGTATTTGTTTTCTTTCATCAAGTTGAGTCTTAAAGTATCAGTGTTCTTTTCTACAGTGAATCATGCGACTTGCTATACCGTGTTAACTATTCGAAGTTTGCAAGATGTTAAAGTTGTTTTAGAATGATTGCAGCGAAATACAATAAAAAAGGAATGCTTTTGCCACTGTCTAAATACCTTCTGGTGATAATCTGACATCATCAATTTTTTGAAACCCGTGATTTCGGATTTTCGTAAAGTCGTTTCAGTTTTGCTGACCTGGGCCGAGGTGATTAAAACACAAATTGGAAAAAGTAGAATTTCACGGATTGTTTGTTGTTAAAGTGCAATGCAATATGCACGGCAGTGAAAGGAAAGAGAAGAGAAGTGAAGGGAGTGAAGTGAACCTAAATTAAATTAAACGAAGTAAATTAAAATGAATTTAAAACACAATGAAGTGTAATAGAAAGAAGAAAAGTAAAATCATATGCAGTGCAACTTTATCTATTTAACTGTACAACAACAAACTGCAGTGCACCGTTTGCTTTTTGCTGGGATGCTGCATTCATCAAAATACCCAAATTTAGTTATTGATTTCAATTAAAAATTAAAACTTGTAGTCAACACAACAGTGCGAAACTACGTTTTTATTGGTTTCAGTTTGTGTTTTATTTCGTTATTCCAATTTTTACTAGTACATTTATTTCCGTTTTGTTTACTCGCTACTTAATTGCCCTGACGATGAACACTAACATTTGAACTAATTATTCTATTCCAGATATAGACCCAAAGATCAAGCCGGTAAAGTTTGAAGAGACCGTGTTAGGTACGAAAGTAGTTTTTGCCGGTTCTCTCTACGCTGTAGCAAGCTGAGACGAGTACATTGTTTGGCGATGTTAAACTTAGATACTACAAATTGATAAACCACATTACATGATTATCGTAGGAAAACCAGTATTCTGTTCATGCAGACCTAAAAAGATAAACCCGGACTTTTAGTTCTTTTAGTATTAGCTATCGAAAGAGTAATTGAGCTAGATATAGTACAAAGTTGGGAACTATAGACAAGTTGTGTGTCATTGGAGTCTCATTTTTTGTAGGTTATTCTGGAAAAAAGACATACGGCCCACATGTGCCCTACCTCCCCTCGGGCTAACATTAGAAGCTTTTATATTTGAATGCGAGTGCGACTTCGACTACGACTACGACTTTTGGGATTACCAAAGTTGTGACGGAAACTCGCCAAATCGTTGTCAGGTTAAATCTCGTCGCTGCCCCCCCCCCCCCCTGCTAGGGTTTATACGGTCATAAAAGTCATAAAAATTCGAAAACGACTCAAGGATTTTAAGAAATACGGCTGAGGTCGTGGAAAAGTCATGGAATTTCAATTCTTTGTCCAAATGTTTTCGTACCTGCTATTTAAAAACTAAAGACATTTTCCTCGTTACTTTTCACTCATGGAAAATCTAAATTATTCGTGGGGGTGTCATGAAAAAGGAATTGAGTTTTACTACCCAATTTCCGTGTAAACATGGTTAATATAACGAGTTTAATAGCAAAATCTGAAAGTCTGCTGAAGTTAAAGTGTAGAACGGGAGTACATTTAACAATTATTCCACGAGCTCGAGTCGTACATCAACTCATTACGACGAGAGCCAGTGGAATAATTGTTTTATTATATACAAATCATCAATCAACATTCTTTTCAATAGTCGAATGATACTTTATTCCGGC
>JAOBRG010316754.1:4456-15541 GCA_027574985.1 Umimayanthus nakama
GTGTGTCTGTGTGAGTGAGTGAGTTCACATACAGTAACTAGTAAGTGATTGTATGGAGTGCGTGACGAGTGATAAGACGTGTAAATTCATGCTTTTTTACCTTCTGTCATTGATCTCAAACTGGCGAAGTTACAGTGTACAACTTTGAGGGTGGAACATCCATGGTTGTTAGACATGCAGGTGCAGCGATGTATGTGCGTGTATGTGTGTGTTAGCCAGTGAATGAGGGAACCTGTTATTGAGTGTATGACGAGAGAATAAGATCTGTATATTAAAGGATTTATACTTTCTGTTAACAGATCATTTACTGACGAAGGGGCAAGTGTACAACTGTAAGCTCGGAACATCAAGAGTTGTTAGACCAGGTACAGTGATACTTCTAGATCACTGATAATTGTACGTGTGCTGTGTGTATGTGAGTAAATGAACACATAAAGAAGTGTATGATTAAGTGTTACCGTGTGTATTGCGAGTGTGTGAGTGGATGTGCCTGTTCTATAGCTGGAAAGAGATTTGTCCCATTGCTTTGCATGTGGTTGAATGGAGATGGCAATGTTTGCCCTTTGAGCTTTTTTTTTTCCAAAGAAATAATTTTCGGTTAGCAGTATTTAAGCTGATCTGGATGTCATTAAGATATGGTATTTTAACAACATTTTTGACAATTATTACATCAAAACGTCAAAAATAGAATATAACTAATATAGGCAAGATCTTTTTCTAGTGTTTTCGAACATATCATTGTTGCCGATTTGCTCAGTGAGTTGCTAAGAGAGAATACGATTTCCAATGGAGTTACTGACCAATTACTGAAATTCTGCTAAAACTGAATGATGATCTTTTATGCATTGATTGTGAGTCGGCAAGTTGGCGAAAAGAACAAAAACAAAATATGCGTAAGAATTCCGTTTAAGTTACAGGGGTTTTAAATTGAAAAATTAATTTAAAGTGTACAAAAATTGACTGTCTGCATTGATCAGTAGTTAACATTATATTTGTTTCATTAATTTTGGTATTGGACATTTTGTTTAAAGTTACTTAAAGAAGTTTTCACTCTATTTCTTCAACAGATGGTGTATGCAGTGTGTGTGCAGAGGAAACAATTGAGGAGAAATAGCAGCTTTAGACAGAACAGTTGTCTCCTGGTCTCTAGTCTAGTAATAGTACATTATTGTGTATAACGAATGTTTTTCATCAGCCCAAAGACAACCAGCATGCATTGCTCTCAGAGATGCGTACAGCAAATTGAATTCTGACGTTAAAACTGTATTTGACCAAGTTGTACATTGTGTTCCTTCAAAGTAAAATTGTTTTTGACAAAAAAAAAATATTTAAAGTTAGATTCGGGAATCTTTTTTTTTGCGAACACTACCTTTTCCATAATGAAATAATCTTGTATAGACAGTCTGTACCAAGTCTTCGAAGCAAAAACACGAGAGCAAACTGCATGGCTGTAGTCCAAGGGCTTTTAACAATATACTATGTCAAATGCTGTATCATAATTTAAGTTATTAGATGTGTGTTTCCTCGAACAAAGATACCACTTAATTATAAGCACCCTTAACAAAACAATCTGAAAAATAAGTTTGAAATCAGCGTGACCCATTTTTTTTTAAAAAATGCAAGGATGAATTAGTGAACCTGAAAGAAACAGAAATTTGTTTAAAAATAACTGAAACCTTGAATCTCGTTAAATGAAACCCCAAAATCATTTCTAGTAAATTGGTCTATTACAAGTTTCTACCAATTGGTCGAATTCTCCTTTTGTTAAGGTAGCCCGGCCCTCTTTGATATTGGTAGATGGAGGAAAGATGGATCCTACGACTGCTAGTTTGTTTGAAATAACACAAATTTAGGTGCACATGTAATTCAAAATTGCCGGCTTTTGAACTTGTTTGAGCAACTCCCGTGCACCCTTGCTGCACATTGGTTTTTTACACACAAAAAAATCTATCTAAACGTTTTTACTTGTTATTTTTGTCTGTTTTTAGATACAATTTTCAGATGTCAGCAGAAATTCAATGTGTTTTTGGCTTTAAGGTCAAAGACAGCAATGATTATAATATACAGATCCAACGCGACCAATCAAACTGTGAATCCTTACATTGAAACTTTCATCGATTCTAATATTTGTTGACTATTGCGATAGAGAATTAGAAAAGGAGAGGGGGTGTTGGTTCTCCCTACTTTGACCGGGGGAAGGGGGGGGGTGTGTTGGTCCCCCCCTCCCCTTGACACTGACCCACTAGGGGTGGATAAATTCACCTGATACTTGTTCGAGGAAACACAGTACAGTATGTTGCAAGATATTTCAGTTGTATTTTTAGGTTAAGACTCTATTGCTCGGTCTATATATGGATACTCGGTGACACGATTTTTGCACGATTTTACAGCAAGAGCTGATGGATAACTCTAGTTTGCAATCCGTTTAGGTCCCTAGATTCGTAGTTGTTACAAAGGTTTTCTGACATGAAGTCATCCGAAATTTGTTTTACATTGGTTGTTCATGGATGTGATACAAACCTTCATGTTCTCAGCAAATTATAATGAATGCTCATAATATATGTTGTTTTCGAAACACGTTATTGACCTGAAAATGTAGTTTACCCAATTACCTGAGACATAACAAGGATAGTAGTTTCATAGATTTTGTTGGCTTGAGAATTTGCTTTAACAAAACAAACTTAAAGTTTTTTTTTGTTTTAAAAAAACCAAACTGGATTTACGAACCGTCGTTACCCGTCAGCCCTTGCTTCCCTTTAGATAACCCCACCCACCCCCAACCCCCCACCCCCCCTTATAGTGTGCTTAAGATTGCAAGTACGTCGACAAACAAGGTCTTAAAAAATCTTTATTTCAAATTACTTTTTTCTAGTGTTTGCCTTGTTGGGACTTGTTGAGAACGTCCTTTGAAAATTATCCATTTTTTGTTCCACATTTCAGTGTCGTTTCTATTTAATCGTGTTTTTGCAAACACCGCTTCTTTAGGTTTTTTAGCCGCATTTTTGGGCACTAATTAAACAAAATTTGAAAAAAAGAATTCGAGAGACTTTTGGAAGTACTTTAAAATTGACTGTCCTTTGCTTTGACATTTTAATTACCAAAAAAGAGTATGTGTTCGATTCTGAACATTTCGAATTTCCAGAGTTCTCATCACTTTCTAACGCTCCCTCATTTCAAGCGTATCGCAACCGTCTCTCGAGTCTCTGTAGGAAACAACAGGGAAGGACAAAAGAAGCGTTTTAGCTTGTTGAATTCTTGGTGCAGTTTTCCTTAGAAATATATTCCTCGTGGATCGGCTTTTTGATGAAAAGTGTAGCACAGAGGTGACCTTTCAGCTTTACTTTGTCCCTGTGAAGACACAAGTGTCCATTGTAGTATCGATGTTAAGACCCATCACCGATGATCCAGGAATCTTATTTACAGGGTACTCGTGTAATAAAGAAAAGTTACCCTGTAAATTTGCTTTTCAACCAGCCCTAGCTTAGAATGCTCAGTATCCATATATAGACCTTTCTACATCAAAGGTAAGTTTAGCGAGGTCTTGAGTTTGCAACAGAGGCGTTGGCATTTTCCGATGTGCTGAAAAATTCCAACCCTTGCGTAATAAAACTCTATTTACAGTTGGATTTCGATAGCTCGAACTTCTTGCTGATTCAAACTAAGGCCTTTCCTCCTCAAGCCACATTCTTGTTAATTTACTCCCGATTAACCGGAACTACCGATAGTCGGATCTTTTTGTGTTTCTCTTGAAAGTTCGAGTTATTGCGAGTCAACTGTATAAGCTTTGCGGTATTCCTAAAGCGATCTCAAAAGCCTGTGGACAACCGTAGCTCGCTGACTGATAGTTAATTGGCGCGAAATTTTTTGTTTGAAATTGTGTCTTCGTACTTCGAAACGAATTTTCTATGTTAGCGTTAGAA
The DNA here is from genome assembly GCA_027574985.1 of Umimayanthus nakama. NCBI lineage: Eukaryota > Metazoa > Cnidaria > Anthozoa > Zoantharia > Parazoanthidae > Umimayanthus > Umimayanthus nakama. Next base: position 8,377 of record JAOBRG010316754.1, read on the forward strand.
TTTTATTTTAAAAACCTCGATTCAAAATAAAGTATTTTCTTTACATAATGTATTCTACAGAAAAAAGCACAAGAGCGATTTGCATGCCGGATGTCTATGGGCTTTAATTTAAACAAAGAGTTCCACTCATTTTTGACACGCGCTATCTCACCTTCAGCTGTTACTGGAGAGGCGGCATCCTTTTTAAAGCTCTTGCGCCTATTAATAATCTTGAGTGCTCTAGACTCGCGAACTTTGTGCTTTGCTATTGAGTTTATCGCTCGGTTTTAGCTGCATAGACCGTCTGAATTTGGGAATGTTTGAAAAGCGTCAAGGTTCGCTAGTTTTCCTTTTTCGTTTACAGTATTTTCCTAGTGTTGGCGAAAGCTAGTTAGGAGAAAGCGTACAAAGTTCTTGTAGTGGAACTCTTTGTTTTATATTTACATAGTTTGTTATTATGGGACCAGGAGACAGCTTGTAGACAGACTAGTTAGGCTGCTGCAACTTGTGTAAGGTAGGTGGCTTTCCCTTTGTTGACTTGGGAACAGGGTTGGCCTTTCTATTTTGAAGAGTAATTTTTGAGATGTTGACACAGAACACGCGCAAGTATTTCATGAGATCTTGGACAAGATTCGGCACGCTAGAAGCAAGACTTGTTAACGCGTTCCTGCTTTTAATCATTGTTTTGGAGCTCGCAGCGAAATTTTTCAACAGTTAAGGGAAATTTTTGTTTTAAGGCTGCGCTTTTTAAATTTTCTCAAACAGTTTTTTTGTTCTGTGTTGGAATTCTCAAAGATTACTCGGAGTTGGAAGGCTTCGCTTGCCCTTTATCTGTCTGCGTACGACAAGCTTTTGAGAAGTTTAACGCGAAATGCTTTTCCCGGGTTAATTGAGCACAAGCGGGTAAATATTGGCGTAGTCTTTACCTATTACTTTGTAAGTAAGGGGAGACTTCTTCAATATTTACCCGCCTTTATACTTCAACCCGAGAAAAGCATTTTTTGTGAAGCGCTTCTCTTAAGTTTCTATGCACCGGCGGCTAAAGGTTGGGCAGTCTTCACCTTGCTTTTTTGGTAAGGTGAGCTCCGTTCAACCTTTATCCGCCCGTGCATCGAAACTTGAGAGGCAACTCACGTTAAACTTCTCAAGAGTAACTCTACTCAGACACATAAAGGGCAAGAGAAACATCCCTGTTCCCAAGACTTGACAAGAGGGAAGACATCTCACCACGGAACAAATGTAAAGGGTGAAGACTAAAAGGAAATAAAGAGAACTGAAAGAAAACCCAGGTGTACGTCGTTCTGACTGAGGGCGCCGCTCTTTGCGCATAAATTAATTCTGTAAAGTAATTTTTTTGCTAATTTGCAATTCCCATGGGAACTGAGATCAATGGAGGTATCGAAAAACTACCTAAAAGTTGAAGAGTTTTTCAAACCCCTTGGGAATACTTTCCATTGTTTCAGGGTGTTAATTTATGTACATCTCATTTGCATCTCATTAACGGACATGTTTCCGCCTAATTTTGGTGACAACAATAGGAAAATAATAGACGGACAAAGGTTGGTCCTCTCTCAGTTTTTCTAAGTCTAGACTTATTGTTTTATGAAACCAAACTCTTTCAAAATCTAAGTGAGTTTTATAGTTGTTTGCAAGTCAAAATCCTAAGTCAACAATTGAGTTCACTTTTGTTTTTCAATTGTAATGAATCTTTAAATCTATTGAATTGAAGCTGAAATTTAAAGTGTAAACAATAGAACTCTTTCGAGGGAACAATAGACCAGCAATGATAGGTCTTTTGTTTTCAATATTGAAGTCTTTTAAACAATAAGTTGAAGTCCTTTGTTTAGAGCTAAAAAAACAATAGAGTTTACTTTTATTTTGCCATTGTCTAATAGTTAGAAATATATTGAAACTAAAATGAAAATCTAAAGAGTAAACAAAAGTCATTTTCACTAAAACAATGAAGAGACAAGAGCAAAAACAATTGCCGACCAACTGTTTATCAATTAAAATCTTTCAGTTTTACCAATTAGTTATTGCTCGAAATCTATTGAAATTAAAGTTATCACAAAAGAAATTTCACAAAAGCAATAGGCAAACAAGAGCGAACAAAAGTCTTTCAAAAATCATGTTAAAACTTAATTTTTAAAATCTCAAAATTCAAAGTTAGTATTAGTCTGTGTTGTTTTACAATTTTCAAGAATTCTGAAGCATTTTACAAAATCTACAACGCTTTTAAAATCTGTAAAGATTAAATTTTAAAACAACAAATCTTCAACGAACTGAAGTTTGAAGTACTCGTAAAGCAGACTCTAACGCCGCGCACTTGAGCTCCAAAGCTTCAATTTAAAAATCCTACAACACTTTCAAACTCTGTAAATATCTTAGTTTTAAAACAATAATCTTAACGAACCGAAATTTGAAGTTTCTCAGAAAATAAACAAGCAGACAGTTAGCGGTCTGTAATTGCTACGTCTTCTTTAAAATCGAGTAAAATTTGTAGAAACTTGCGACGCCGCAAATAAACTTAAAAGTGTCTTAATTTATTCTCAAAACGTCATACAAAGAATATATCGTAGATTTAATGCAAAGTTTCAGATTTTGTTTCAAGTTCTTTCGCTCGTTCTTCACATTTCGACCAGTTTTATGAGACCGCAACATGTTCGATTTGCTTAATGTAAACACAATAACACAAAGTTTGAGGTGAAATAAATCAGCTTTATTCTTATTTAGCCGCAAATAATTTGCAAGTTACCGTTTGAAAAATATTAAAACTACGACAATATCAACAGACTAAAGAAAAATACAAATATGTACTCGGAAGCTTAAACGAAAATTATGAACGAGTTCAAAAGTACGTACATAAAGTCGCGAACAGTTTACAAGTTGTGCTTAAAAAGCATTAAAGTTACAAGAATACTGTCAACAAATTAAACTCAAAGAAACAGGCACTTGGCGTCTTCCAATCTCTGCGAAATTGCAAACGTGTGTTTATACTAATGAAAAGTTTAACGTTTAAAAACTGTAAACAAGTTCGACAGTACGTAAAACTTTCGCTAGCGAAGAATGAACTTTCCTAACTACTTTTGGGGCGGTACCTGAAAGAGCAGAAACTAATAATACAACAAGCACCTTCACCGCCAGTCGAAACTCGGAGAGAGCTCGCTGTGAACAGAACACAAAGTTCTAAATATCTCGTCAGTTGGCCGCATTCACGAGTCCTGGTCCAGTAATCCATGGAAACCAAAACTGGTTGGGGACTTCAACTTGCATCCGAATTCCTTTCCTTTGCTCGTGATAGCAAATATCCTGGAACATGCAAAACAAAGTCTTTTCAAAGTCGAATCGACTTGAATAAAATCTGCACTTCAACCAACGTAATTTATACAGAAACAGAGCAACTCTGATTAGGGTGTTGTTAGCGCCTTTATTGTTTCAACTCATCCTTTTTCGCACTTGAAAACGAACACAAAAGCCCGCCTTCAACCAAACGGTCATGACATTGCGGGAATGCAATATCTGACAATTCATATCTCGGCTGCAAACGACCAAAATAAACAAGAAACTCCACGCACATTTTTGACAAGTAGATATATACATATAGCATACACTTCCGGTGTCTTGAGATGATAAAAGAGGTTATCCGACTGATTAAATAAAACTGTTGATAATTCAAACTTGAAAAGCGATAAATGCAAAATTATCTTTTCACTCATACATTAGTCACTACCTTACAGTGAATTAAACGGGAGTTCAGTCCATTATTTAGTTTCTCAGTTAGATCTTTCGTTTTAGCTTTTGCCCTTAAAGAATGAGCACTCCTAGCAGAGAAATGAAATACTAACCGCAGAATCCACCACATGCTACACCTTCAAGCTACTCGCAGCACTCCCCTTACCTGACCCGGGTTGGGGGCACTAAGTGCCCCCCCCCCCCAAAGTTCTTTTTGTGTAAAATTCAAAAACAGTTTGATGTAAGAAGCCAAAATTCCACGACTTTTCGTAAATTTATCGGAGAGCATTTTGATTGTGTTTCGTGAGCATTGCGGGCTTAACGCCGTTGCCATGGTTACCTCGTTTTCCTAATATACTTTCCAATTTTTCATAATTAGTATTCTCTGCCTTAAGAATGCCATGCAACCAACATTTTCTATACTACTTTGGTTAAAGAAAAGATTGCCAGGGACTTTTACAATTCATTTTCATCGACATGTGAAAATTCGTGATTTTTATTGTTTATTGTTTTAACCAACAAAAACCCAAAATTTGGATGAAAAATTATTGTACAGACAATGGTGCAAAAACATGCGATTTTTTTTCTCTCGGTTAAAATATGGAGGAGGCCGTTTCCTTTGTTGCCATGGCGACTACCACCTTAATTTTATTTCTTGATGTAGTTTTTGAGAGCATGGAGAAAGACTTTAGCTTACATTTTTTCTGGTTCTCTTGTCGACAGTTTCTGTTCAATCTGTCTGTTTTTATCAGGAAAAATTTTAAAAAAAGGTTTAACAAGAAACGATGACGTCATTTTCTTATACGAAACACCATATATTATGATGTCAATATGACGTCATAGCAAATTTACCTACTAAAATCCCATCAAAAAGTAGAACTTGTGACAGCTAACAAGTTTGCCAAGTTTCATCATTGTACGCCCAATAACAAAAATGTTATGATGGGGGGGGGGCTCTTTGTGCCCCCCCCCCGTGATGTGACGAGCCCAAAAAGGTCCATTTCTTTGCTCCTGCAACCCTGATCATGAACGCTCTTTCGCCCGTAGCTGTTTTTTGTTGTAGGAATGTCTAAGGAGCTATTATCTCTTAGCGTTCTCTTGTGCATGCTTGAACGTTTTGTAAAATAGCCTTGCAACTGTGGTGGACAAAGTGTGCTGTTGTTCACGAACTTATGTACTAGTTGTACTGTCGGAAAGCGTCGTCTGCTTGCCAGGGATAGCAAGACTAGCCTGGCTCGCATGCTTTGCATGCGTACGATGTTTTGCAAATAAATAAGAACATTTTGAGTTTCACTGAAATTACTGAAGAAAATTTAAAACGTCTGAGCGTGTATAGCAGATGAATCACAGTCATCTCTCAAGCTGTACCGCCGTCGGTAAACATTATTTAAGGGGCAGAAATGTCATTATTAAAAAATTGTGGATCACGAAGAGCAACAAAAAACAACGGGCGCTAACACTCTCTTGAATTGTTTGGCATCAGCTTTTTGTCTTTATAGAATTTCCTTTTACGTAGATTTTGTTTTAATTTGAAAGAGAATTAGTTTGACTTTATCCTAATTTCCTTTGACATTGACACGGATTTCTTTGGAACTACACTGTAGATTTCCTTCGACAGAGATTTGTCAACATAGATTTCCTTCCACACAGGATCTTTTCGACATTGATCATCTTCGGCATAACAGTATAACAAAGAGTATGTTTATTTGGCAAAGATTATATTTAACCGAACTTAAAGGATTTGAAATAAACGGAAAACACTTCCTATGTCAAATTTCAGTCAAAAAGAGATATAAAAAGCTAATTGTGTTGGAATAAACAAGTCCCCAAAGCGGCACCCCGAATTGATCAACTTTCTGCCTAGTAAGTACCAGCACTTTTCACTGATATATCGCACCCTAACTGCCAGCTTCAAACTTGTTAAACGAGTTAAAGTTAAAAAATATAGCGTTTTTTTTTTATTTCAGTTAGATACGAGGTACGTCGAAATTTTTATTCTGATTTTTTTTTGATACAGCAAAATTAGCAATCAAACCTGGCAAAAATCACTGACTTTGGTAAACGAAGTGTGGTCCGGATAACGCTCATGACGTCACAACATGTATTGAACGTGAAAATTTGTCAAATCTTTTTGCAAAAACTGGTCCATAAACAAACATAAATGCAGCACTCGAGATACAACCACTAACCATGCGCTCAGTTCCAAAGCTTCCTTATGAAGCTCATGCAGAAGAGTTCCTGTTGTGCCTGGTGACGTCACGGTTGTTCTCGGGCGCATTCTTCCCTTTGCTCGGACGTTTAGTTACCGAGTGTGTTTTTGGCTATGCTTGTTTGCTTATTTTTCCTTGAAGGAAAATCCAAATCAATTTTCTCTTTTTGCTGCGTAACTTAGAATTTCTTAGAGATTAGGACTGAGCGAGAGAAAAATCCCAATTATCTTAATTACGCTCTTAATTCCCATTATATTTTCTAAAACTTCCTCTGATTTTGACAAAAATCCTTTCCGCTGTCAGACAGCTTTAAGGTTACCGTTCACCTTGAGCGGTGTTTCTAGTTTTCCGTACATAACTCCATTAATTCACATCGGACTTCCACAAACCAATATATCAATGGAAAGCTTATGCATTAGCTAAATGACGGTGAAAAACAAGTTTAAAAGTTTTAGTTTATAAACGAATTTGAGCACACAAATTCAAACTGTTTATTTCATTTCTAGACGTCAATGTGCGGCTAAAAGTTTCAACCAAATTTAATTTGTTTTTGATATTCAGCACCATACGCACTTTTTTTCCGTGCTGTAGTTTTTTAATTGTACACGCAGTTTTAACTTAAAAGTGTGCAGAAAATTAAAATTTTCTGCACACTTTTAAGGAAAACTCCCTGTTTGCAGCGTTTAAAACTGCCCTGATTAAGTCATAAAACAAATGTGGCGGATTTACATTGCCAAACTTGACTGAATGAGTTTAAAAAATGAGAGAGCATTGAACCTTTGCATTGTTGCAGTTTTAGCCAAAACATGTTTTGAGAAATTCATTCCTAAAGTACGCTGCTGGTCAAACAATTTTACTTCCGGTGAAAACTCTCGTTTGTCATATAGATTTTCGTAAACTGTTAGACATATTGACAAACATTTTTTGACTAGAAGTTTTTCTGACGTGTATTTATACTCTGCGTAAATCTTAATTTCGATATTTTGATCCGTTCCAACGTGAACGATAACCTTAACCCTATCTAACTGGGCGTTTTTTGAGCACTCTCAACCTGGGAAGGGAAGGGGGTGATTCCGCTTCGGCCTAGGCCTAGATAAAAAAATCCGGATTTTGGGGGAAATTTTTAGACCTTAAAAAGATTTTTAGAAAATTTTATTCCTGTTCTTTTGCACCGACTATCTTTCACAGGTTTATAATGTTGTCGGATTTGATTAAAAAGTAACTTCTCAAACCTAAAAACGTGT
>JAOBRG010316865.1:0-15539 GCA_027574985.1 Umimayanthus nakama
CAGGGTTTCCAGGGATTTCCAGGGCTTCAAAAATTTTCCAGGGTTTTCCAGGATTTCCAGGGCCCGTACGAACCCTGGAGTTGGCATTTCAGGAGCAACTAAACATTTGCCATCATTGAACTCCCATTGTCCTCATTAGCCCCATAATTGCTTATAATTGGCAAAGAAAACTAAAGTTTTGCCTCATCGAGTTGCCGGCTGCGAAAGGGGTTACAAAAGTTCAAATCTACGGAATATAGCAATATTCAACATCGAACCGGGGCTAACACTGAAAAAAGGAGTCTGTGGTCATTTCAATCAGCGGAAGCTGGAGTTTTAGGGCAGTTTAGGAAAGAGAAGCAAAGGCTGAGATACTACAAACTACGGTGTATGGCCATTTACGTCTATAGTGTCTTGAAAACGGCATTAGATCAAGGATAAAACGCTTTAAGGTGGCTCAATATAGTTTTCGTGTACTAAGTGCGCGCGCGGATACCCAGTCGGAGTGCAAAAACCTCATTGAATTTGTTACCTTTACACCATTTGAAAGTAATTAAACGTAGTAAGGTGAAGTTCAACAGTAATTTGTATCGCTTTTTAAACGTATTTTCGGCCGAGATCACAGAAAAATTTATGTTTCAAGAATACCATTTTCCCCAATGTTTTTGTATTTTTTGTGATTTTCTCCGAGTTCCTTCGGTGAAGTTTGCTGGATTTTTTTGTGGCATTTAAGTTTGCCATGCTTATCCAATGAAAAACATAAGATTAAGATTTTTAACGCTAGACCTCCCGCTATATAAAAAAAGGTGTTTTTTTTGTAATTATAAAGATATCCAGCGCACAGTTCTCAATTAAAAAGATGGATAAGAAGCAGAATAGCGACCACTTTTACCGTGCAAAGTCTCAAAAAATTTCACCGAAGGGAACGCGAAAAATTTCGAATTAAAAATCGTTTAACTATTACGTAATCAAAATGCAGACTCGACAAGTTCGACAACTGCGCATGTGCTGATCGCCGTTGTTGTTTAAAAAATTTCGCGTGCGCGCAAGCTTTCGTCATTTTCGTACTCAAGCCACGCGCGGTCAAAAACCATATCGAGCCACCTTAAGTAACAATCACGCGGGGTTCGGAAGAATACAAAACATGAATTGCACAACTTTTAGAAATTAGCCTAAAAGCTACACATCTATGGACCAAATTTGCTCATCTGGATGTAATTTCCAGCAAGAAAACTTACCTCTTCAATTTCTTTGTAAAGTTTCTCAACCGTTCTCCCAATTTCCTGTTTAAGTTATTTAAAAGAAATATAATAAAACACTTCAAGTTGAAATACAAGTAAAACAGATCTGGAGAATTAAAGTTAAATGTCAAGTTTATTACCGTACAGAATACAACACGGGGTTTTACTTCCTCGATACATTTTTGTGTATTTTTGTGTTCGTTGTATTTTCACGATATCACACAACTAGGTTAACCCCATCTAGAAATACTACGAGACTGATCTAAGATGGGTAGCTACATGTAATATGCACTTTTAATGTAATTTTGAGTTGATTTTATATTTGATGATTAACTTAAGTAAGATAGATGGCAACAATCTCGCAACTCAGTTTTACTTAAATGTATAAGCAGGCAAAGGAAATGATAAGTTCCTTCACAAAATAGTAACTGGTAACTTCTCTTAGAGTTCACAGACTATATAGATCATTTGAATTAAGTTGTTAGGATAGTTTTAGAAATCAAGGCAAGGATTCATGTCAGTATTAAGCAGTGATTTACTCCATGCTGGGATATGACGTTTCAACTAAAACTTCCTTGGATAAAAAACCAAAACAGTTGAGACCATGTAAAACAGAAACTCAAAGCGAACTACAAACCTTGGCTTCTCTACTATCTGGAGGATGTTTTCTGTAGTTGTTGTCTAATTCCATAAATTTGTTAGTCTGAGCATCAACACTGCGTCGGAGCTCTTGATACTCGTCAAACTCTGCTAGAAAATCTTTCTTGTATGCACAGCGTTGTTCATAGTTCGTGATTCGCTTGTATTTTCTGCAGGATGAAGTGTTTAAATCCATCACAATTCTTTGTCGTCAAAACTTTCACAATCTTGCACAGAGTAAAGTAAGGGTCTTGCCAGCAACCACACGTTTTGACATTATTCCGTGACATTTTTTTAATATTTTTGGTTTTATCTTCTTTCACTAATGGATGTGCTGTATTACTTGCTAAAACCAATTTGTCATGTTTACAAATCATATGGGACCACTATGTGAAACCTTAATCTTGTTCTGGAAGTGATTGTAAAAATGGCTTATTAATTTTTTTAGGCGGTTTCTTACTTTGTTATATCGGCTTGTGAATGTTAAATATTGCATACTACGTATTACAGGGAGCAAAATGTAACCTGGGAAATGGCAAGGAATCAGGAATGAAAAGAAAGATTATGGAATGAAATGGCGACGACAAAAAATGAAAAGAAATAAGAATGTTATCGGAAACGTGAAATGATAGACGATGGTATGTAACAAATCTGGAGGTTTGTAACCAGACCGGGAATTGAACGGAATGATAGATGAGACAGGCACTATTCACCAAACAGGGAGTATGAATGGCAATATGTTGATAACAATAACACAGGAACTTGGGAATGAGAGGGCACGGCAAAAGATGATGGAGTAATCGCGAATGACGAGTATCAAAAATATGTGTCGGAAGTGCCATATGAAAATACCTGACTCATCTTTATCAAACAAGGTGTAGGAATTAGTGTATGTATGTAGACTGGGAAGATCAAAACCTCAAGATCAAAATTAGTAGACCACAAATTCAAGAAATTTATTTACAGTATCAAGTGGAATAATTGTTGCAAGTAAAACCTCGTCCCCTTCACTCCACCAGTCATATGAACACACGAAACCTTCGCTCAACACATTTAGCTAACCGACCCAGAGACGGGAGAATAAAAGCAGTATCGGAAGGGCCGCGAAATGGAGGAGGTTTGTGAGCACCGCGACAGGCACGATCTTTATAGAATTTCAGGGTCAAGTATGCCGTTTCTTGCATCCTGAGCATACAGCATGTTGGTTGTAGTTTTCTTTCAATTTAGCAAAAAAGCTTTCTGGAATTGATTCTATTATTACCATGAAAGTTGGAGGACCAGGACCCCTGTCCCCCTCCGCCCCTTCCCCCCCTCAACAGCTCCGCTAAACCTGCCCACAATCCTTACCTACCATTCCCTCAGAAGTAATCAAAGGAACACAATTCTGTAAACTTACTTTTTGTACTCTGGAAAATCATCCTCGTTTTTTGCAGGCACGTCTGTTTGCTTTTGCGAGTCGTTTACTTTGTTAGAAATGTTCTTTTTAAAGGAATCCTTCTTTGAATCGTTCAGGAATGAAGAATCCTTAGAGTGATTCAGCAATGAAGAATCCTTTTTTAAGTCATTTAACAACGATGAGTTCTTCTTCGATTCATTCAGCGACGGCGAATGCTTCCTGGGTTCGAAGTTCTTTTTAATAAGAGTTTCCTTTGAATGTCCATTGCTAAATTTTCCTTTGGGTTTTATGTCTTTAGAACTAGTAGTCGAAGAAATTTGATTTATGCTAGAATTCCTTGGTGGAGACTCCGTGCATGTAGTATTATTATTGTTCGTATTTACAGGAGCAACACGCCGAATTTTCTTTGTCGATTGGGTACTGTCATTCGCATTTCGTCTCTTTCTTTCCTGTAAGAGTACAAACAGTGAATTGCATGGGGTCCACGTAGTTTAAAAAATAGGGAATACAATTATAACAACGGTTGAACCTGTATAACTCGAATCCTCGATAACTCTCTAAATCGAAATATACATTCGTTCTACCTCAGTTACTTTTGTTATTTCTACAGCTGACGATTTGACGATTTGAATAACACTAAGATCAGAGAAATACAATTCTTAGATAAACTGACCTTAATAACAAAATACGATTTTTCATACAGAAACGTTCTATTACAAGAAAAATGAAAAAAACATAGAGAAATTGTGGTTTCATATTCAAACGCTTTCACAAATACTTGCAGCTTTCATTACAAACCAGTAGACATGTAGAGCTATGCTTGGAGACCGTCTTGTAATCTGGAACAAGAGGGTCTTCAATACCCCGAGTTCCTCAGCGCTCTAAAGTTCGTTTTAGAATCAAACATTACACAGTAGGCTTGTATGCTTATTTATAGTCAAGTAATTGCTGGCCAAAATTGAACACAGATACCAAATTTAACCACCGGTGACAAAATGAAAATATTCCATCACACAAGTTGTCTAAGTCTGCTAGTTGTAAAAGACTTACTGAACAGTTTTTGGGTGAGCCGATGGCTTCTGAAGAGTCCATTTGCGAGTTTACCCCCCTACTTTGTTGTACGATCCTGGAGAAACAAAACACGGAACCATTAATACACTGTTTATAAACAGTTTTCACAATCACATTTCAAGAATTGTCCCCTGATACACTATGAACAGCAGTATTTGTTGTACGTTCCAACTCCAACGTACACGATTACTGTTTTGTGTCCTTAAGCAGCTTCCTTCAGTCGATTCAGCTGGATCATTGACTACTCCTTCTGCTATTAGGACTACATCGGTAATAAAACACTACAGATATCCGAAATAAGCAAAAGCTTTTCGAACCAACTGATAGGCACAGACTTGATTATGACCCAGGAAAAGGCTAAAAAGATAAAAGGGTAACGAATGTTTGGAACAAACACAAATTTTTGAAAGGAAGGCCACCGACATGTATTTTAGTACAGATACATGCATGTACGAAGAAAACCCAAAACGAATGGTCGATTTAGGAAAGGCAGTACTCTGTTGGGTAAGCCAAGCTGATGACTAGTCCACTGCTGATGTTCAAAAAAAAAGCGTGAAAAGTACATATTTTTAATTTTGTAGAGAGCGTGATGGCTGACATAAGAATTTGTGACATACACGGACATGTATCACGTGCGATAGAATGTTACCGTTACCTCTGGGCCGTCTTTATTGTTTGTTGGTTATTGTTTGGTGAATAATTCTTGTTGAATCACTACATTTACTTCCGTGGCCTTTTGTACTGAGTTACATGGTCATTCAGCTTTCTATTTGAATTGTCTTCAAGCGTCGGGTTTGTACACTCCGTACAAAAGGCCAGAAAGTAGTTTATTCATAAAGTATGTACAGTACTCATATAGGCAAACGAATGCCCATTGGACGGCAAGTGCCTCACGAAATCCTTGACCACGCGCGATAGCAGCAAAGAACCGAAAACATATCTTGGCCTAACAAAATATGAATTCAAGGAAAGATACAATGGGCATAAACACGGCTTCAATAATAAAAACAAGCTACAAAACATCGAACTCAGCAAACATGTCTGGGAATTGAAAGACCAACAGAAGAATTTTAACACAGAATGGGAAATTCCACGTGAAGCATACGATAACAGAGCCAAAAGATGCCAACTGTGTATCATAGAGAAATTTTGCATTATTTGCAAACCTGAACTAAGAACACTGGACAAAAGAAACGAACTCGCATCTGGGTGCAGACACAAAGTGGCAATCAATTACAAAAATGGTAAGTTTTCACTCCCAGGACTTCGACTTAATTTAAAACGACCCATTGTTTATAGAGAATTATTTTATACACCAAACAATAGCGACGCTTTTATACACAACCATGATAATCGAATCGATTTTAGAAACTAGCTGACGATGGGACGCATCGATCCAGAAACTTTTAAAAATGTTAGAGTTTTCACTTTAATAATCTATTTATAAATTTTAATATTTCTCTAGCATACGCTATAGAGCATTCTGTTTCTAATAGAAGCTCGTGTTTTTAGATTAAATACAGTATTATTCATACCTCTGAACCTGTTGCTTCTCCGTTTCACTGTAGTCCTGCCATGTTTCCACCTGTTACAAAGATGTACAACTTAACTGTCACTAAACTAAATCAATATTTTCGATTGATATTTTCTGATTACTTCAACTTTGTCTTGAATTACGCATTTCTTTAAACTTCCCAAGTTTCCTAAAAACTAGATTAATAACTACGTCAAAATACAATGTGTCATTTATTCCTACTTAAAAAGGACCTGAGCAATTTAAAAGGAGCCCTCTGAAACCTCCCCACATATTTACCTCTCATCTTACAATACACAATCTTACGCCAGATATATTTGTGCTTTGTTGTTGATCACTGGGCCTACAGCGCCTAGCACCTCCACCCTGAGTTTTCTACCCCGCCCCTTCCTCCCACCCCCCCCCAAAAAAAATTGCTGTATGTTCTCTTATAGCCGATATCAGTCCGTTTCACAGTCATCCGTCTGTTTTGAGGGCCACATGTCCTTTTAACATGGCGATTGTATGAATGAGTGGAGCCCGCCATTTTCAAAGGACGTGTGGAAAGGTCACAAACTGTTGCTACATGTACAATACCTGAACCTCGGCGTAGAGATGCTTCAAAAGCTTGTACTTGTTATCATTAGTAACTGCCACCTGAACCACAATAAAACAGCTATTAATTTTACTGTTGTAGGAATTATAAATTAAAGTTTTTGTATCATGTCTGCTCCACAACAAGCAGCTGCTCTCCAGAACTAATTCCTTGTACGAGCTTTAATAATAAAAAAAAAGACTTATAAAAAAATAAAACTATAAATAGAAAAAAAAAAAGTTTCAGGAATAAAGGGCCTTAATACACAAGCAAACAATTGCACTTATTTTTATTGTTTAAGTAGAACTGCTATTGCATTATTTGGACATTGCGAATGTTTTCTTTTGGTATTTTTTTAAAGCCTCTTTTACCAAAGATCTTTACAGTACCGTCTTGAGGTGACCTAATGCGCCTCGCAAGGTCGAGTCAGCGAGGCAGCGAAGATCCCGCAAGTCACAATAGGACTCGAAACACGCTGCCTCGCGAGGCAACTGAGTATCAGCTGAAAACAATGCTTCAATAACTTATTGTAGATGTTTCAGTTTTCTCTTTTGTGAAGCAGTTAAAGAAAAGAACATTTCCGTTACGCGGTTTCCAAATGTACGCTACAACATCAATGTACGATCAACACGCTTTTCGGCTTTCAAGTAAAACAGACAATTGTAACGCTAATAGGCAGCAATACAACTGTTGATTTTCAAGACTAATTAGTTTGACTTTAAAATCATATAGAGGATGACAAGTGCGATTGAAGAAAAATGCAAAATACTATTACAAGGTTTTCTTCGTAGATTGTTACCTTGTCGCTTCGCCTCAGGGGTTTAGTGCTTTCTTTTCAACTCTGGATCAAGACCGCCCCATGAAACATTTTAACTTTCAGAGTCTCAACTTTTACATTAAACAGAATTTTAAAAACTATGAACACTGCAAATAAAAGCTACTTAGGATAGCCGAACACAGTAAATCAATGAAATTTTTGTTCAAAACCCACAAGTACACTGTACCCAATAAGAAAACGAGATTTGACAAATTTGCATGGGTCTCTGATAACAATCTTTGGTTCAAAAGGACACTAGAATTTAGAGATAAACGATGGCCCTACGACTCTGGGGGCCTGAAAAAGTAAATTATCCTTTATTTTGTTACTTGATTTTATATCTAAACAAAAATTTACAAGTGTCTTACCTGTTGTAATAAATTTGTTAAGTTGCTGTCTTTGAGACTAACTCCATCTGAAAGCAGATAGTTACCTTATTTTATTTTATTATAGTATTTGTTTTACTTGCATATGACAAAGTTCTATCAATTAAATGTATGTATAGCAACTCTATGAACTCCAGTTACAAACAAAAAATACAAAGTCTCAGCAGGCTGAAAACATGCAAAGTTACATCAAATAAAATTCTGTGTTTGAATTCAAGTTACTAACCTTTTTTAAGTCTATATATCAATTCAAGTTTATTGTAAGGCCTGACAGCCAATAAGTGGATCACCCTTTCCCTGGAGGGACAACAACAAACAACCAATACATACAATTATTAGAAAGACTGTCTCGTCGTCTTTTAACATTGTTTTTTATTTCCAAGTTGAAGGAAAACAAACACAGTCTTAAAAAACAACAACAAATGATGTGCCATATACAGAGATGCCAATGTTGGTTAAATGCCGGCATGTGGTTCAACTTAACCCTTAGAAGGCATGAGGAGGAGGGGGGGGGGGGGGTCCAATCTGACCCCCAACCCCTTTATTTTTTTGGCTTAAGATTTTTGTTCCTTGGGCAATTTCCAAAAGCTTTGGCTCAACTGTTCTTTGTTAGTTAACTTTTGACGTTAACTAGGTGATGTCACAACAGATGATATCATAAAAGTGATTCAACTTGTGTGTTGATTATAAATTAAAGTACCATTTTTTGTTAAAAAGGGGCTATTTTCGCCTTAATGCTGACCACTTTACATAATATCTTACAATTTTGTAGGTTCCAATCACTAAATATTGTTTTCTCATTATTTTCAGTGTCAAATTTGAAAATCTGAAAATTTGAAAATCCAATATTGCAGCCATGGTGACATTATTTATTTTCAATTGTTGTAGTTACCATGGAAAGCAATTAAACACCATGATGTGGTATCAAATAATAGAAAGTACAAAGAAAGTTCTTTGAATATATATGTATACCAAATATCAAGTCAATCGGATGAAAGGTGTCAAAAGTGGAGGGGAGGGGTCTGATTGACCCCTCCCCCCTTCCCTCCTGTACTCCCCACAACTGATTTTATGTACAGTGTACAAACTTTCAAACAAACTGCTGAAGCTTACTGTAGCTCAGATACAAATTTGTCTCTAACATACCTCATGGATTTACTTGGACCATTTGAAACTCTTGTGACTGGCTGCATTTTGCGTTTTACAGCAGCCATGATGCTGTTCTGCTGCTTATTGCCTTTGTTGCGTTTGGCACCTGCAGGTCAGCATAGTTTTATTAATTGCAACTGAACAATGAAACATACTTTGAATTACTAATTAATAAAATCATTTGGCTGTGTTAACTTAATAAAATTTGGAGATATCCAAGAGATCAGAGTTAAATGAAATTTAACACAACAATAACTCCATTTGCACTTGCTGGGTACCAGTCTGTTTATAATGTATTTAACCAATTACGTGCTATGTGCGACTTTGGCTATTTTCCATCTCATACCCAAAGTGCAATCATCACGATCTTTTGGCCTTCGCCGAGACACTGCACTCAACTAAACACCACATTTTCAGCTGCTAATAGCTCCTTTAGGATTGTCCCCTGTCAACCCAGCATCCCTAGACTGAACTATGGGAAAGATCAGCTTCTTTGACCTCACTGGGCATTGGCATGGGCTCCACAAGAAAGGCGAGATACAGCCTTCCATCAGCCCTATAAGGCCAGGGCCAGTCTCATGGACTGGAACAACTGATAAATATTTAAACTTATTTAAAGTACATGCATACATGTATCCAGTAAATAATATTAATATTCATTTGGTGTATGATATTAAATTCAAAGATAGCTTACTCACTTTTGTTTGGCATTTTGATAATTTTAGTCCTGCAAAAACGAAAACAAATTAAATTACAATAGTTAATATATGCTATGTTTTCTAACAATACAGAGCCAGCATAAACCAAAAAGCAAACAACTCAAATTATAAAATTCCCAATTTTGAAAATCCATTTGCCATTAAACCACATGACTGTAAAGTAAAGCGGCCTTCTTCTGGGAAGATACAGTACTTAGAGTTGACAGTTTTTGCAATTTTTCCTTTCAGAAAAAAAAAGCATCGAATAAACTCAATGAAAACACACTTCTTTCATTTGTTTCAACATGTACTTTCACAATTTTATTCAACCACTGAGGCATTCCTTGCCAAAACAGATTCTTGCCTGAGCTGCAGTCTAGCCATAATATTGATTTTAAATGGATGAAAACTTGTTTTTCTCAAGCCAATTTTTTGTCATTTTACTGAAAACCTGCTTAATATTTCACTCACAAAAACTGTAACTTTTTGTTCTTTTCTGACTTTCCTGTCATACTCGGCCTACAATGGATAAACTTGTAGTGTAAGAGAATTCCAAAATGGCTGGCTACATGTATATATTTGCAAGAGACCAATAAAGAAATTAATGTGTTTGGAGTGCTTCAAACTGAGAAATTTGATAGACTGGCGAATAGTGTGATTTTCCACCTGAGTTTTGTGGCTTTGGCTCTGTATATTAAGAAGGGATATTCTTACTAATTTTAGACCCCAAAAAGCAAGGAAAACCTAAGTAATGAGGATGCTGAGAAACTCAGAAAGATGTTTGAAAAATAGGGTGCTGGGAAAACCAAAAGGAAGTGGTGCCCTTGTTTCGCATGCGACAGATCATCACTCTACATGTATGTCATCATAAAATGTGCTGCTTTATAAACAAATGGCCTGTTACAGTAAATGAATAGAACAAGATTTACAGTGAGAGTAAATTACTTTAGGATTAATTTGAGTTTCCATGTAATTTGCTGTTTATTCTGCATAATTGACTGATTCTTCCTTGTATTATGCTCTAAAATATCTGCACAATTTGTGATTTTCTCTACTGCATCCTGTCAGATGCCCTGAAATCTCTGCTACATGTAACACAACTACATAGCTTACCTCACTTCTTTTCTTTCTTCTTCCGCCTCTTTCATACGAACTCTTGTTGTCTGATAGCTGTCATCTGTTGCCATGACATTAATCTTATGGGTGATGGTGCCAAGTGTAAGCACATCACTGCTCCCCTGTACCTGCTGCATACAGTCCAAACACCCTTGGTTGCCAACCCTCTGCACGGCTGAACAGTTAAACCGAAACTTGCTGGTCCCATCTTTTCTCACTGGTATTGAAATTAACTGCAACATTAAAAAAAACAGATTTTCGTGAATCCAATTAGGTGATATATAATGACACAACTGTCAATTCGTGACCATTATTTTTGCCGAATACATCATTGAGGTCTTTTCCCAACCATTCATCAATTAATTTGGAGTCACATTGGTTACGTTATAAATAAGCCATTTGCAGAGGGAAGACATTTTTCTATCATTTATGCATTATGTAAAACTAAATAACGTCTTTTAATGACTATTTCCAAGGATTCTAAATCGACGGGTGTGTCTATGTTATATTCACCTATACTATACATGTATATATGTGTTATACCAGTAAGCTGTTTGAACTCTTAACAGAATCTGATGAAAGATGACTACAAATGACAAATGACAAGCTGTTATCACGCAAGTTAAAGTAAAAATTTGATGATTGACATAATTTTTTGATTTACTCTTAAATAATTGACATATGTTTTGGTACCGAAATAAATATTCGAACTACGACCACCAGTAATTTCAGTCAGTTAGTGTGCAAAATAAAATTGCATTCATGTGTAAAACTGAACTGCGTAAACGGTGACGAAACAACTTACAATATACTAGGCTAAAAGTTTGGTGATGAAACAATTTCAAGGTTTGGTGGCAAATCCACTTCGATGATTGGTGGCGAACCGACCGGGTTTAGGATGTTACCAGCTGTGTATTAAGGACTAGCAAAAAGAATTCATTGACAACTTCGGACACAAGAAACTGCACAAACATCGCTCTCTTTGGGTCAAATATAATATTTTTTTTACATTGACTGATTTATTTTAGATTTATTTGCTAACCTCTATCTGTTTTGTTATGGTAACTTTGTGTGAATAATTTTAGGCCATTTTTACTGTTTTAAGGGCCCCTTTGAAATTCTTTTTAAGGAATTGGTTTTCCTAACAAATATTAGTTAATAATAAACAAATACAATCATGTAAATGAAACATTATGCTACTGATGTGATCTCAGATTGTTTTTCTTGATATTTCTTTGAAACAATCAGAGACACCACACCAGAAACACTGAGCAGCAAATTTATTTATATTTAGCTTT
The DNA here is from genome assembly GCA_027574985.1 of Umimayanthus nakama. Taxonomy (NCBI): domain Eukaryota; kingdom Metazoa; phylum Cnidaria; class Anthozoa; order Zoantharia; family Parazoanthidae; genus Umimayanthus; species Umimayanthus nakama. The sequence goes on from JAOBRG010316865.1 coordinate 11,899, forward strand.
TTCCCCGATGAGTGAGGGACACTGCTACAGGTTTTCCCATTTACAGCAGGACCTTTGTAGTGGAGGAGGTGACAGTCCACAACACCAGCATTAGCCTACTCTTATCAACAAGTGTGTGGCTTCTTTCAAGTCCCCCGATAGAACATAATAATAATAATAATAATAATAATAATAATATACTTTATTAATGTCTCAAAACATCCAGCTTGGCACATGTGCCTTGCTAATCGGGGAGACCTAAGATATACTTATATAAAATTTACAAGATACACAAATGGTTAAATATGGTCAAATTGGTGTTATAATTTGTTTTCCTAAAATTATTGGTCTCTATTTAAAAATAAAGTCGGGGAGACTTAAGATATACTTGTATAAGGTTTATAAATTGAAAATATAAATAGTTAAATATATATTCCAAACTTTGAGTGATTTGTTATCTTAAAATATCAGTCTTTATGTTAGCGTAACAAAATTATCTTGTTTAATCTCTAGAGACTCTAGTTGTTGCAGAGAGTACAGTCCTTGTATCCCAATTCTCTGGCTAATGGGACCAGGTTCTCTTTTCTTCGAGAGACTATACCAATGGCCTAAGTGCTTGTCCACAGATAGTGTGGTGAAAGAAGGTCACCCAAAGTTGAGCCCTCGACCAGGCTGGGGATTGAACCCGGAGCATTTCTGGTTGGTAGTCAGAGATCTTACTAACTGTGCCAGCCTCATGCACATCTTGCTGAGGTTTTTGGCACTGAAACACTTCAACGGCATGTACTGGTTTACAAGTACATGTATAAGAAATTCATATGGAGTCATATGAAGATTCATGCTAGTTTTTACTCTAAGGTACAGCAATGGCCATGGTCAAAACATAGTTTTTACCTAAAATCTGACATGAGAAAAGAATCAACTCCATACAACATAATTATATTACTGATAAATCAGAAAAGCCAGTGTTTCTAAAACATTAGCTTTGATACTCACTCACCAACCATACAATGAAAGTATGAAGTTTATTAGTTTCTATATATTTAATTATTACAAGATATAAATATTTTATTTTAGTAACTTGTTTATTGGTTGGATGACTTCTTACAATTGTATTTAAATTCTCCCTCATTAATAAGGATTTCTTGGTATAATCTCAAGATTTTACTTACAATGAAGACCTAGTCAAGATAAAGGAATGTAAAATCTGATGCTAACAAGGTTTTTCAAAACAATCACCTGAAGGATTATAAACTGTGGCTCAACGGACAGTGATCTCAAACCTTTAATACATTAACACTGTACAATGATATGGAACCATATAGTTGACAATGTTGTAATATTTGTATATATATCATGTAAAAATCCTTTGTTATCGGTAAGCTAGGAGAGAACATTGCATATAAGTATATTAGAATAACTGATCGAATCTTCACTAACATTGTGGCAAGGAAGCCACTTCACTGCTAGAATTCCTTCACTTTAGAAGATCACCTGATCGACACATCAATCAAAAAGGAATATCCATCAAGTGAACACGGCCGAACGTTCTGCTCTTTCTTGAATATTTGATATCCTTCACATTTTAGAATTCTTCATGAATTAATGAAGTCCTTGCGCATCAATGGATATTTTGTCTGCGCTTTTCACAAAGCCCAAACTTTCTGTCAAGAAATAATCAAAACAAATTTTCACTGAAACCTTCCAAGCACCTAAAACCAGACCGGAGCTTAGAAGGAATTAAACGAGACACAAAATTTAACGCTTTAGAAATTTTCTTTGATTTATATTTTATGCTTTCCACACATATGTTTTCATTACTAATTTATAGATTATCGTTGACAGGAAAAATTTCCTTCCCCCCTGTCTTGAGAATACTCGGAAGTAAGAATTCGCCCACGAATATTCAACCTAAGAGGAACTAGTTCGAATCACAAGCTTCACATCGACTTACCCCCGTTTGTCCCTGAAAATGAATAGAAGGCGATTCCTTCGAGAACGACTGTGAAGACAAAGAACGGATAGGATGTTAAAAGGTCATTAAACGCCAGTCCTAATTTCCTAGTCTCTACTTGCCATCTGAAGACAAAGAAATCAGCCATGAATCTAAATTACTTGAAAAATTGCTCACCCGACTTTGATATTCTTCAAGGGCTCGAAGACACGAGTCTGTTAGTTTGACATGAGCAATCACTTTTCCCTCACTTGAGCTGTTTTCTGACACCAGGTTATAACTTGAGTTCGCTTTTAGAACTATCGCCATTTCATTTTTTCGTATTAATTTTCTGTGTTTTGCCTACAAATCTAGCCACCTTCGTTCTCGGAACGACATCCGCTACAGACAAATATATGTCGCGCTTGCGTACTTATTTATAGCCCTGGGCCGAGTTATTGCCATATTTGGTGATGGGGTAAATTTTCTCGGGGGAGGTACCAGGAGTTACCAGTGGAGAGCAAGCGGGTACGGGTAGGGACTTCTTTCCCTAACACGGTTATAAGAATCTTAAAGAAAGAGAGAAAACTTTTCGTCAGTGCCAAAAACGGAACTCCTTAGAACCATTTTAAGTAAATTTTTGTGCCTTACGTCAGCTGTCGACACACTAACTTAACTCCTTCGACTTCGTTCTAAAATAGTGATGGCGTGATCTAAGGAGTACTCAAATTCTAATAAGCTTGTTAGGTACCATTGCCACCTGGCGTTTGAAGGGTATCTCTGCTATGCAATCTCTACTCCACTGGCAAAGTAAAGAAAAAAATGAAATGAATTAAGGAGTTTCGATTTTGCATCGGCCAGCTGTACGTTAGACCGTGACGAAATCTAAAACAGCGGCAAAATGGCAGTGACAGTTACCCGCTATTTTTTATAAGAACCAGAAAATTTTTGGACAAGGCTCGTTGTTCCTAAGTTTTGGTACATTTTGAGCCTCAATTGATCTTAAACAGTTCTCAAAATTTCTCATATTTCCATCATGTCAATTAAAAATCAAATCTGCACTGTGCGGCACAGTTTTATTTTCTTTTCTGCTTACTCGGCGTTTCTAGCCTGTAGTGAATCACCACGCGGCACATGCATGTATTGTGATGTGTTTTGATTTTTAGTAATGGTAAAAACTTGCAGTTACACCTCTGTCTGAAGCCGAGTCCCGTTGTACTTAGAAAATTGTTCTTCTAAAAATAGCGTGTATGTAATTTCAACTGGGCACATTCAGTTGGATGAATCAACTTAGTCTTAGGGGCCGGTCAATTTTTATAACCGGAAAAATTGGTTGGGTAGCAAAAGTATTCGGCCGTTTTAGTATACTTGTGTGATTTTTTAAGTTATTTGTGCTGAATAAAGCCTCAAAACCAAGTTTGGTAAAACATTTTTGAGACGGAAAAATATTTTCTCTCCAGCCCCAACCCAGATCCCGATCATGAGCTATAACGACTGGTCACTCAGCTTTGGTATCCAAATAAAAATCACCCTCAGTTGCACAGTTTCATCTCGGTTCTCCACCAGAACTGACCAAAACATGACCCAGGCCAACCAGGCCAGAGAGCGGGCAGCGAAGATAAAGAACACAGACTCCTGACATATAAAACACGCGAACACCAGTCGAGTTTGCTAACAGTTTATTTCTAAGCTAAGTACATGACTCGTGATTGAAACAAAATGCCAACTT
>JAOBRG010316976.1:0-15539 GCA_027574985.1 Umimayanthus nakama
GGAAGACATTATTAGTTCTAAAAAAAATATTTCTGGGATTTATGTAATAATTGCCCCCCCCCCCCCCAGGGGGAGTTTAACCCAAAATTCTATTCAAAGGGGTGTCTATTAGATACAGGGCATTTATTGGAAGCTGGGCATTTTATAGATCATTAACGGCATTCTAAAGCAGGTACACGCATGTCAATTTACCGGAGCGAGTATTTAATGTACTTGCAAATACTCCCGCCATGTGATGTAACTCACAGATTGTACCATTCAAAGTTATATGTAGGTCATTTAACATTTTGCTAGGCTAAATTTAATTTGGAAACAGTATTATGTTATAGAAAACACTGAAAACATAGTCTTTGGGAAAACAGAGTGACCCTTGTTTTCTGCCCCACCCCTTGCTTGCCGGAATTATTGTGTTCAGACCCCATCCTTTCTGAAATTTTGCCTGATCTGCCCCTGTTTTATGTTTTGATAGTTGGCATTTGTTTATACAATCATGAATCTGGAGATCAATGTTGACTTTCACTATAAAAAAATTTACATGGGATTGATTTTCTGCTTAATAGCTTTTGTTATTACATGGCTAACTGATTTCAAGTGCTGTGATTGGTCATATCCAGGTTGCTAAGTAGCTGAATGGACCTCTAGCTCTCAAACCAGAATATTCAACAAGGCCATGTTATTAGCCTTGTTTGCTCAGTTCGTTCGGCAAGTTATGAATTATGTTTGTTCCTTCCTTGTTTTCTTGGCCCACATGCTTTGCATTTGGACCATAAAAGAAGGAAAAAACTTGGTCCATAACCTGCCTTATGGACGTTACACTTGGCTAATAAATAAGTAGCCTGCTAGCCAGCTCTCTGCTTGGATCAAAATCAAAAAGGTTTGTTTTCGAGATGATCCAAGCAGAGAGCCGGCTAGCAGGCTAATAAATAAGTGGAGAGTGACAGTCAGTTTATTGTTCAGATGACTTGTAACTAATATATAATTACACAAAAAAAGACATGACTAAAATAGATACAATTGCTTTCTTTCTCAGCCACTGATTGTGCACATTTTTCTGATACACCCTTTTTTTTTATAAGAACATCCTGGCTGAGATTTGCGCGAAAATGTAGAACAAGCTAAGAACAATCACCAGGCTGAAATTTTGATCTGCCAGAAAAATTTAACAAATTTGTTTAATATGAGATAAACATGTACAGTGTGTATACAGAGACCTGTTAGTAAGAATTGACTTGGTCACTGAGCCCTTGGGGAATGATAAGCAAGCTCGTGATATTCGCAGACACTGTGTAGACAATTTCAAACTATTTCAGTTCCACTACACAGCAGACAAAGGGTCGTCTTTAACTGTACGAACGAAAGATCCCATTGGATAAAAGACAATATAAGTAACCCAATCCCTATTGTTAAAGCACGCAAACCTTAACAAAGAAAGAAAGAAAAAACAAAGAAAGCGTGTTCGTAGAGTTAAGCCTTACTGCGGACAAAAGTTATCCCATCAGGTTTATATATTGCAGGGTTCGGTCAGCTCCAGACTCAAACTACTGTTACAAGCCTCTCAATAGGCAGAGTACAATTGACTCGGGAAACAGACTTGACTCACTTGGCATGCAGTGCGCGGGATGCGAAAACCTTATGACTCTGTGGGAAAAATTGGAACGTATTCCAAGAACATGCGCTACCACAATCCTCCGGGGTTTAGAGGTGCCCTACAACTTTACAACATTATCCTGAGCGTATTATGCACCTGAGTCCAAAGTTACTGGTTCATATAAAAGAGCATGTAGACGTTCCTTGGGGTTTCGTGGTTGTCGTCCTGTATTTCTTGTAGAACTGTCGTAATTGTGGTGTTCCCTCAGTCAGTTTTTTGTGTGTTGTACTATAGTTATAATAAAATGTCTTTAATTTGCAGCTCTTGTTGGAACACTAAAGGCTGCAAAAAGAAAGAAGATTGTGTCATACAGTGGGGAATTGCTACTTCAAGGAGTTCACGACGATGTTGATGTTGTTCTGTTACAGCCAGATCATGCATAACATGAACAGTTTTAAAGTGTGCAATTGTATGTTTAATGCAGTAATTGGGAATTTGTATGAATGTTTTTTGGGATAATATATCGGTAAATCTTGTAATTAAAAGACTTAGCTGCTTCTCTGAGACTGAGTTCCGAGTCATTGAAGTTTCATCATGAATTAAAGGTCCTCCAAAGTCTGAAAATTAGATGCACGCCTTGGCAAGTTTGCGTTTTGAATTTATTTGAGCTTTAAAAACTGAGTTAGTGCAAAATTGGCCGAAAAAAAGAGTTTGTAACTCATTTTGTTTAAAAATGTTTTGAAACGTGCGAGCGGAGCAGAAAGTGGTTTTAAGTGAGTATTCGGAAGTGTTCAGAAAACGTTCGAAATTTGGTTCTTACTGAATTTTCGTTGTTTTGCAATAAATTGTGCTTTCGGTGTCGTTTTTTGGTTTGTTATAAGCAAAGCAATTAATTTGAGGTTCAAAGAATATTTCAACAGATCCTTATAAATGTAACTTTTAAAAACTTGCAGGGCAGAAAACAACCCCACTCACTACTAGTTCGGAGTTTAAGTAAGCTCAAGTCGTCTTTCCAACGTGCGAATACTTCGGTTCAAAGAGATCGCATCAAGCAAACATCACTTTATAGTGAAGTTTGTTCACTGTATTGGCAAAAATACGAGTCGCAAATTTTTTGGACCATATTTTCTTAACAATTTCTCATTTTGAACTATTGACATTTAAACATCCAGAAGGCACAGTGACTTCCACTGGCTATAGCGCTATGCTGAAGATCAACTTTCGAACTACGCTTAAGTTTCCCAAACAACATTTGCCTTGACTTCAGGTTATAGTTCGTAGGATCTAAAGCCAAATTCGAAAGTGGTCTATTGTATACTAATACAATTGTGCCAAGAAACAAAACCTGATTCGGTGAATGTTTTACAAGTATGCAAAAACTGGCACATTTGAAACACTATCTCAAGATTTAAAATATAGTTTTATCAGATACAAAAAATAAAAAGTCTCAGTAATCAAATTAGATATCTGTAAGTGATAGTTACCAATTTCTAACTTTCAGTTTCAGTACACTACCGTAAGCTTTATAAAAGTCAAAACAAGGACGCGTTTATAAATACGAGCACCCAACTATCTCCTCCGCGATAATGCTCCTCTATGTTTCTAAGGCACAGTTTCGACCATTTTGCTTCGTCTTGAAAATATTAAGAGACTTTTCCGGCGGACTCAGTGCAAACAACAGGGGAGGGGTTGGGGGGACTAGTTTTATGTATTTTGGGACTTCGTGGGAGATTCAGGATTTTCTCATTAACCGTACTCGATGTAGGTTGCAGGGCTTCTGTGGCACCAGAACTGACGCCTGCCCTGTCGTATCGGGAGTCCCCAGGGCTCATTCTATACCGTCCCTCCCTTAAACCGATCATCTACCGGATACATGTGGTGCTTCGTCCCACGTTCGCCTTTTCGCTGATGAAAACACGGTTATCACAAACAAGTAAGGCCAATGAAGAAATAGATCTCCCTACCAAGCCGCGAACTAGTCAAACAATTAACTGTATAAACCAGCGCCAATTTGGCTCTTATCAACAAAAACTTAACCGGCTTTAGTTTGCTTTCAATTCAATTGTGCACAATCGTGGCAAAACAAGTGTTTTGAACAAACGAATGCAAAAATAAGTTGCAATTAAGTCTCCTAAGAACTCTCACTTGATTTCTGTGCTCAAAAAGTATCGGTTTTGCTTTCCTCTGTCAGCAACCTCACGTTGGAACTACAGTCACAAGGAAGTGAGACCAGGCACGTAAAGCAAAGTGATAACAGCAATGCTTAACCAAAAAGATCACTGAAAGCGACAAGTCTTGTTTTTCCTTGTCCACGGGAAGGAAAAAAATACCTGACGTCTTGAATTTCAGCTCACGGCAATGATAAAAAAAACTTGCAAAGTTTTAGTGCAGTTCCTGGGTGTAAATACCTGGCTTAATTTTTTTTATTCAAGGACGCTGATTGGCTGGTAGCCACGTGACTGCGTACACCTTTGACGAACGGGCGTCTGCTCCTCTTATACAGTGTGTATTTAACAATTATTCTCTGAAATCGAGGTGAATAGTGGCAGAATATTCACCGACATGCGAAGTTTGGTTAATATATTAAATGGACATTGTCCACCTCCCGGGAGGTGGATAATGAAACAATGGGAATGCCCGAACGGCCGGCGTAAACTCTCGTTTTGCCAAAGTGACCGAGAACGACGTCTTGCAAATGCAAGATATTACAATTCCTAACGACACAAAGAAAGCTACAACATTGGGAATGAAAATTTTTAGAGATAAACAACGTTTTAACACACAATTCAAACAATTTGCTCACATGTCGAGTGTCTTCTGTCCTGATCGCCAAGCTTCGCTGATGCTCCTATCTTTGAACAACAACTGCCCTTCCACGGTTCTATTTCAAAGTCCCGTCCAAGTCAATTCAACTTCCATTGAGCAAAATGTCTCCATTCAAGAAAAAATGATTGTCACTATCTCTCTTAAAAATAGTTGTGATTTCCAACACTCCAACAGCAAGCACATGGCATGATTTCCAGAGAAAACTTCACAAACTGTTCTTTCAATTTCTATTTCAAGTAAACTGCAACTGCCTTCACAGAACTGCTTCAAGGTATTATTATCTTAAACAACAGTTTTGTTCGGTCCCCTTTAACAGACATTGTTGAGGATCGCCAAATTTTATGAAATCTTCAAAGCTCGTTTGTCGAGCCATCTTTGTGCTAACTGTAAGTTTCATGCATAAATAAATTGAGCGTGGAAATGAAGCAGCCAACTGCAGGCATTGAGCGCATGCCCATTACTGTTGATACGTTGGGAGAAATTAAAAGAGATCAAACTGAAAATTTTTACCTACTTTTCTTGAGTATGTTGTGTTGTCACCGAGTCTGTATATGCTAATACAATTATTCTCTTCAATCTCGGTGAATAGTGGCTTTTAGAATATTCACCTCCATGCTTCGCATGTCGGTGAATATTCTGCCACTATTCACCTCGATTTCAGAGAATAATTGTTAATTAGCCAGAGATAGCGAACCAATCAGGTTGCTTAAAATACCAACGTCACCGAGTTTGTATATGCTAATCCCAATTGCCGCTGATAACAATGACTATAGACTCGTCTTTACAGCACAAGCCTCGTCTTGCTGTTAAATATTCGCAAATACCAGCGAGATCTGAATCTCCAACAATACACAGAGTTGTGAATAGCTCATATCAACTCTGGAATTTATGAATATTTAACGTTAGGTCGAGCTGTAAAAACGAGTCTATAGTCGTTGTAATCAGCAACAACTGGGAATACGAAACTGGTCTATTGACGATGAAAATACAGTTTTGTTTTTTCGTGTGTTTCGAGTTTGTTTCTCAGCGAAGGGTGCTGATTGGCGAAATGCGGTAAGACTCGGGACGCTTTTCATGAGTTGGCATCAGCCTGACTTACAACATAGTTGCTGCTGAAAGTGGACTTTTCTGACTTGTTCTGGTGCTTTTCAAAAGGTTAAATTATGGGCACCCTCCGATTGGCTGGTGCCGAGTGGGGATACATTATTTTAGCTCAAAATATAAACACGTTTTTTGGCTAGTTTTTTTAAAAGGGCACTTTCTCTCCTTTTGCTTCAATGAATGCTTCAAGATGGACCTTTCTAGCCTTTTTTAAAATCTGATTACGGCTAAAAAGGCCTTTCCTCGCTCGCGTTGGTATAACTAGGGAGTAATTAACAATTATTCTACGAAACCGCACCGAATACTAGCTGATAAATAACAGATAAGCGCGGAGCGCGAATCTGTTATAACCAGCTGATATTCAGAAGGTCGAGTAGAATAATTGTTTTATTAAATACAGTTTTATTAAATACAACAACAAATTATTTTTCACCGGCAAATATTTATTTGAGAATAAACTGTGTCTGAGGAAGCTGCCGACTCAGAAACAACTTCCGTTTCCGTTGAATCAAATGTCACATGACAACCTCATATCCATGCGTTTTCCATAGAAAGTCAATCACTAGAATATGAGCTGATAACCGGTGACCACCGAACCAATCAAATTTCTTGAAACAGAACAACCATTAGACTGTATTTAATAATTGGACTTATCTCTCGTGTCAGGACTCAAATGAGATTTTGGTGGTCAATACCACCATTGCAGTAAGTTCGGAAACATGGCGCTGTTTAAGAACAAACCCCCGTTCCTCCCTCCCGCTCAACGTCTTATGCCATTAGTAAAATATTCCACTTTTTCTGTAAAAAGGTTTACCAGAAAAACCAGACTTGACAAACCTCATAGAGAGCATTCTATGTGTCAACGATTTGTTATTACATTCCTGCAGGCTCTGCATGCAATAGCTATTATCCACAAATGATTTGTGCAAAAGGAAACGTTTTCATTGCCACTTTCAACCGTAAAATCCTCTTTATTGTCTTCAAGTAGTGCAACATATTTTTTTCTACCACTGCTATAAAATATTCACTCTCTTAAGGGGGCGCAACAGGGTAGATTTGGGTGGTTATTAAAAGAGTTTGAGAGGATATTTAAAAGGGGAAAAAGGTTAATAGGACGCAACAAACACTTCCTCTAAAGCGAGCAAGTGCCACTCCTCGGATAGCATACGAGTTGGCGTTTGTCCAATAATATTAGCTCCATAAACTATTATTAAACTTACCTAAAATTCATAAAAACTCAAAACTCCTTCAAAATTAACAATTCCCCCTTACCACTTTTTTTCCTAAATTATCTTCAAAAATTTTCAAAATATTTGTGAACCTTAATCAACTCTATTACTGTGTTCCTATGATTTAGATTGTGACATTCCCCATTTGAACGGATACTAGCCTTTATGACGTCATTGAGCCCGAAAATTCAACCCTACCCTGTTGCTTCCTCTAAACTACCTCGCAAACAATTTACAATTGCTGAATGATTGCTTTGTTATTCTACCATTGCTATAAAATATTCACTCTACTAAGCTTACTCGAAAATAATTTACAACTGCTAAATGATCGCTTTGTTATTCTACCATTGCTATAAAATATTCACTATACTAAGCTAACTCGCAAATATTTTGTGTATTTTTACAATTTGCTTTAGTTATTGCAGTACAATATATCCAGCACAAGTATACCACAACTAAGGTTTTTTACCTGTGCCTTCATAAAGGTCGACATTTTTCGACCTTGTCTGCAGTGGAAATGTATTGAGCTGACAATAACGTTTGGGGAGATGAATCGTCTGGTCTTAGTCTGTCAAAGGAGAAACCTTTTGTGAAATGAACACATAATCGGAAAGAAAATATTGTGTGAAAAGACAGTAGATATCTTTGGTTTGTTTTACAAATCATACAAAAGAAAAAAAAAGTTTGCTAAAATTCAGTCCAATGTAAACAAAACTCTAAGGTCGCTTTCCTTTTGTCCGGTTTGACCGGTCAATACTTTAATGGCACGGAAGAGTTCTCAGAACTGGTTCTCGCCAGAATGGTCCTGCTCGTGGATCAGAGCCACTCAGTTCTCCCACGCTGGTTGACCAAAACGTGGTAAGTCGGAGAGCTGTGGCAACAAAAAGTATATGTGCGCATCTTGGACCTTTCCATTAAACTAGCCAGAACCAGTTCATTTCAACCAAGCAGACGGAAAACGCCCATCTGAAGTCTTGTATACTGAAACAATTTTTTTTTGGATTCAGAGAAACATGATGTTCAATTTAAGGTTTTTCATCTTGTCAAAACGCCAAGCATTGAAACTCATCACCCCTATTGTTATTATCAATCACAAAACTCAACTTGTTCTCTTTTGTGTCAACAGTACCTGTGGTAACGTGCTAAAGTAGGTCTTCCGTTAGCCCTAGAATCGTTTCATCTTGACTTCAGCTTCTTCAGAAATCAAACACTTTTTGAGTAAAACTGATCACTCACTAAACGATTTTCTTATCGGAAGTTGGCTAGCTATCTATGGGAGTCAAATTTTTGGGACTGTGAACTCACGAAAACTAAACAATCGTTTGTTGCCGATTTCTTCCAGTTGTTGAACCATTACTCGCTCTGGAAACCACACTGGATTCTTGCTTTGTGCGCCGGCGATGAAATAACCATTTTCTGTTGACTGCAACAGACCACTACACAATAGCAGATCACAAAATCAATAAGAAAGTCTGGACTTCAACCATCTTTATATATTGACCGGCAACTACCAAATGCTACACAAATTTCCACCACGACAGAGTAATTGGCAGTCTCCCAACAAAAGTCGGTTAGTGTGTGATTGGCTTAAGCAAAACTCAAAGGTTGTTATAGCTGATGCCAGGTAAAGGGAGTCTAGCTGCGATTCTTAGCCTTAAAGAAGCTCATAGTAAAAAACATTTGAGATTTGATAGAAAGTTCTACTTTTAGGAATGGTGTTATAATCATAAAATGAAGGACTTGAGCGAAAGTTACCGTAAACTTGTCTGGTAGCTGTTGATATCACAAAAGAGAACCTATGAAGATCATGTGACTTTAATGTCGAGTGTCCAGTTTGGTGGTTTACTGTCAAAAGGAGTTCCATCATGGCTGCAACTGAGGTTAACACTGGTGGATGTCTGTGGAACACTCAGGCGCTCGCCAGACTCTGTTTCTACTTCTCTTGACTGTCTTACTTCCACACTAATGTCAACATCATCACTGTATGGGTTCTCTAACAATTTGAGAACTTTCCACACCTGCAAAAAAGGAAAAAGAAAATATCAGTTTGAAAAAGACCAAGGCTCCAAACATTATTGAAGAGAATAAGTATGTAAATTTGATTTCAAACACCGAAAAACATACGGCTAGATTTGGTGTGGGGAATTGTCTGGGATAGGTATCAGTCTTGCTTACATGCAAAAACAGTATTTGCTATCTTGCTAATATTTATGAAATTTCAAAAATTAAAAAAAAAATGCATTTAGGCATTCGGTTTTAGTTAATACTTCATAATCCGCAAAGGATGCCCATTACGCGAGTGAGAAAAAGACACTGTACTGATGATGTTGCTGCTTGTAACATTTGAAAACAGAGACACATCCCTAGTTTACTCAAATGATGATGAAAAATTAATGAAATAATTGTTACAATTACAACACTTTTCAATCTTGTTCTCTCTAAAAACTGAAAATAAAATTTGAAAAGTTAAATCCACAGTGACTACTCATGTACACGCCATACTCGTATGTGCAGGATTTTTGGTCCAAAGTACGGGGTGTAGCCTATACACGGTTTTAACATTTAAAGGTCATCTGATTGATAATCATATCTTGTAACAGTAAAACATTGACCGTAATCAAAACTTCTACAGTCTGTGATTAATCAATCGGACCCATATCCACCTGAGTGCAAACCTAGGGTCGAAAAACACCGAGTGCCATCGAGGACCATCAAAAGTTTCAAGGATCCGTGAAAGGGGTGACTATCTTTTTTCAAAAACATAATTAAACTTTCTATAATCCATACAAAGGTGTAAACGCATCATTCTTTTTTCTTGTATGGCCGATGAAGCCCAGGGCGAAACTTAAGGAGTGATTGTTTTCCAGTGCCTTTCATTTTCAATTTCTAACTTCATTATTGGCGTTGTGCAGTAGGAACAAAGACAAATAGGGGTGGGTCCATCGTATCAATTTGGTCTTATTGTTGATGTATGTCCAAGTTATTCTGCAGTTTATGCCAACACACCTTTTAACAAAGTTTGAAACCATTTGTTTTGCCTGCCTTACGGTACTTTGTTTAGTGCAAACAATTTTTCCAAAATCTTGCTCAAATGTTTGGGGGTGTGGCCTACATAGCGTACCTATGAAAGGTACTATCAAGTAGTAATCTGCTGCTTCAGACAAAGCAACCCTTACACTCAAAAAGCCAAAGGGTCATTCCATGTCATTTCACCTAAAATTCAGAATCTTGATTTTGAAGCTTGATTTTTTTACACTGTCACACTGGTGGGTAGAGATCACAAAGATAGAAAAAAAGCAAACTTTGATAGTAACCTTACATTTACAGAGGCAGTCAAAGTTTGAAAAAAAATTGACCCCGTCCTTCAGTACAGCCATATTCAGGGCTCACAAAATCCCGCTTAAATTAACTGTAGACTCCTAATTTTTTTCCTGCAGTTAGTCCACCTTAGTGACTTCACTGCATATCAATACCATAGTCAACCATTAATTTGCCATGGATAGGTAAGCACTTGAAATTCAAAAAATTCATTTTTGCGGCAATGTTCATCAGACCGGAACAGCATGTGGGCACAATTTATTAATGAAAAAATTGGTCTTGTTTTATAGCTGTTGGTATTTAGTTTATGTGTGCAAAAAATCACCATCTTTATGAAAGTCCTTCAAGGTTAATTTATTTCCTCAGTAAATTGAGGTGTGGGCCCCTGGTGCCCCCCCCCCCCCGGGGGATTATCGGTAATATCAAATAAGTCAGCTTTCTATGAATAGAATATTGAGCCAAGTGTTGGCTACTTGTTACATTTTTATTTGAGTTTAGTTTTTTTTCAAACTTTGACTGCCTCTGTAAATATAAGGTTACTATTAAAGTTAATTTTTTTGCTATCTTTGTGATCTCTACCCACCAGTGTGACAGGGCTTTTGGAGCTAATTAGGGCTCAAAATCCAAAAATTCAAATGGCCGTATCTCAAAAACTATTTAAGATACAGATCTCAAACTTCAGGGGTTTTTTTTGAGTGGAAGGGGAACAACTGGTGTGAAAATAAAGAAAATCGGAGACCAAAGTGCGTGGGCCATTAGGTGAAATGATATGGAATGACCCAAAAATTTAACAATTTCATTTAAAAAATAGCGAAACTGTCATTTAAATAGTGAGTTTGATCGATGGTCTACATTATTGAAAAATGTGATTTGACAAATGCTCTAAACTTCTTGCGATTTTTCCTCTTCTTTTGAGCATTCATAAATACTTTAACTGGAACTCAAGATGGTTCTGTTTCTGTCTTTGCTCTTTTTGTTATACGATTGGTAACTACTAAAGTTACTAACATTTACATGAACATTGAATAACAGTGTTTCTGAAACATGCATGGCGTCCACCATCTTGAGAAAGCAGTTCCTTAATTACATGCTCTTACACAAGGTTGAACTTCACATGTCCTGTCATTTTAAATAAATAAAGAAAGTACGAACTTGCGGTTCTTTCACCATAAGGCCAAATGTACTGTGGTCGATTTACCATTATTCATCATTTCAACATCCGATAATTATCTGTCATTTCAACATCTCAGCTTATTGGCATCATATCAGCTGAGTTTACTTTGTTAGTTAGCCTGTAAGCACATCGGCTGTATTTATTTTGTTAGTCAGCACATCGGGTCGCTTCCCTTGTGCCTGTCCAGCCCCTGTGAATTTCTGTGGGGAGCCCAACTGCAAGTCAAGAACCCAAGCCTCAAAACATCTCGGCTTTGAACATTTGACACAGGTAGCCCAGTCAAGAACAACATGCATTCTCACTCTGCTCGAACACAATGACTTACTTCTGTGTAATCTCCCTTCTCTGCCAAAGAAATGGCATTTTGAGCAATGTAGTTTCTGAGAATGAATCTAAATTAAAAAAAATACAAAAACCATTTTCAACACTACGTTTTACAACTGTTGTATGTTTCAAATAAATTTATGATAAAAGTTTATATTCGAATATTATCTATTTCTCAGAAGTAGATACCTTGTAACATTCTAAGTGTTTGTACTAAAAACATGACTAAAAAACCTTGAAACACAGAAATATTTGTAGAATGTGTTTTAAGCCAATCAGAAATGTGAATAAGACTTCACGGTTTTTGTATTTTACTGTAGTTTCTTAAAATGTGATTCAATATTTTGTTGAGACTTGGAAGAACATTGCCTGCAGTGCAGATAGCTGTTGCATTCCTAGATCCCGTGAAACAGTTGTTTTTGTACGTCTGCCAATCACAGGCGAATAAAGAACAAAAATTTCGGACATTCAATAATGCCATGATTTCAAGACGTACGGAGAATGAATATAAACCAAACGTACTACCAGATTGCTACTCCCTTCTAAATGTTTTTGCACCTTGAGCAATGTTAGCGTGTAGGATTGGAGTAACTCGACCCTGTCTCACCCAACGCTACCAGTAACAATGGCTACAATTACAGTAACCATCAATCAATATCAGAGGATAAAGACTCTACATTCACTTCCGATAACAACACCAATAGAGTAAACTCAGCTTTGCCTCATGTTTTTGTATATTTCTCTTATTGGTTCCAAAACGTCATCACAGTCTACATTAGAAATTAGCATATTTTTCATTGGCTTGTATAAAGGTTATACGAACACGTACCTAGGATTAGTTGACTTCATTACTCTTACACGCTCTTCATTTGCTGCGTCAGTTCCGTCTTGTCCTTGCATCTCCTGTGAAAGTCTTGATCTTAATTAAAAAATAAAACAATCAGTATACATTTTTCACGAAAGTTGTAGACTATGATTACCAAATGATGCTATAAGGTAACAAATATATTACGAATTATATCAATTCGACCCAACGTTTTCTTAGAATTATGACAAAAATCGTTACAACATGCATGGTTGTGAATGTGGTTTGGACAGCTAATATGTATGAGTAAAAACGTTTACATTTCTCTTACTGTCAAACCTGTCAAACTAGGTTTAAACAGTAACTAAGGCGATTCTTAATATTTTAGTTGTAATTAATCCAATCATAAAAATGTCACTATCAGAACCTTCAGGAGTCAAAATACAGTGACAACAACTGGTGTGGTTTGTGGTTAGGATCTTGGTCTTAATTGGCAACTAAACAGATTCCACAATTACATTCACATTATTACGTGTGTGATAGTAATTAGCACAAATCAGACTTACAGCTTCAAATAAATCAAGTCTATTGATTGAAAGATCGTACGCAGTATATGTCACTACTAACTGACATTTGCGCATTAGAAGCCCGATATCATTTGAAAACCAAATTCATGAAAACATCAAAACTGATGTGTGGATGGGAGACAGCAGTTAGTAGATACCCTGAAATTATTCAAAGCATCACGATCAACTCTTTGCGAAGAGGTGTACGACTCCCACTCTTTCAATTCATACTTGTTCAACTCCTGAATGAAACTCATTATCGATGGCTCACGTAAATGAAGCAAATTGTCACTCACTTTCTACTATCAATTATTTTATCGGAAAAATCGCATTTTAAAATAAGATTGATACATGTTTGTTTTTATTACCTAAATTACCTTATAACGCAAACATCTAAACAGGTTTCATGCATACACCATTTAATACCTGTATTTCGCTATCCAAGCACTCCACAAATCTTTGTCCTTTGCCTTTTTGGCATCTGGAGTAAGATCCTGTACCAAACAACAAAAGTGTGTGAATAATAGTGTTTTAAGTATAATTTTTAAAGCTGTAATTTTTAGCAAGTAAGAATTTTCAGCATTTATTTTTGGCGTATCCATATTTTTAGCACGTGTATTAATAGTCTGTACGACCCTCAATTTACAAGTACAAAGTTGTAAAAATATATTTAACAGATATTAAACAAAAGTATTTAATTAATTTTAAGTCAAAGTTTGTTACTGAGACGATTTCAATTTACTTGCTACCACAGTTAGTTGAAGGGAAAATCATTTTCTGATGACTATCTTTGGAATCGAAAACTTGCTGTTTTTGTCAAATAAGGTTTGGTTAATGTTCTCTGTGTGGCACGTACCAGAATATGCACTGCTATTTGGCACAAAATATTCATAAGAATTTGCATGTGATCAGCGGTCAAACTGGTATTCAGCTGTCTAAGAATTCAATGTTAATGTAATGTTTCCGAAATAAATAGGTGTAATCAGAGGCCCATTTTTCATGCCATTTCAAACACTGAGCCTTTAACACCCACAGTAAAACAAACTTTACCAACACTAGTTTGCACCTTTGTATCAATGTAAAGCCAGAATGCCGAAACGTGTAGGGCACTTGAATTGTCTGTACATTTTGCTCAAAATCCCAACCTTGAGGTAAGGTAAGTTACCTTAACTAAATATACTACAAATATTGGTCAAAAGTGGCACTAAGCTTGCGAAGTGAAGGTTGTCATTCAATAAACACGAAACACCACTGGTCGTCATGGGTCATCCACAGATCTGTCTTACACAAAGACCTCCCTTCTCATGGCCAGCTTTAGAGAACGTGTTGCATGCATATTTAGACCTGGTCCGCCACAATCTGTCAGCATTTGCTACCCCACCTCCTTAATATGACTTGCCTTTTCACGAGGTTGCCGGTAAGAAGCCAGAATGATTTGTTTGTATTGAACATAATTGAACCTACATGTACATACTTCTCTAAATTAAATTAGTCATTGACAAGTGTATAAGACGTCACTAAAACTCGTTTTTGTCTTTTCTCCATGCAAAACTAATCTCGTTTGAAAATTTGGCAGTATTGCGGTGAGACAGAACAATTTCAGTTCCGGAGCACCTTGAGTTTGTTGGCAATCTCCCTCTTGTCTAACTCTTTTTGTAAAGATGCCATTCCACTTCCAAGCTGAGCCGCAAGAGAAGGGTTGGACTGCAACAACATCAGCAACATCTGAAATTGTCTGAAGGGAAGAAAGCCTCTATCAACAACAGGAACAGCTGGCATCAAAAACTGATTAAAATGTTTGCAGTGCTTCAAAAGTGCTTCGACAATGTTATAAACGATAAGAGGGATGATGCATGTACAGCCCCAGATACATGTGCAGGGCAATCAGTTTGGGCAACTTAAAAAACACGGGCTAGAGAAAGTTCAACAAAGGAAAATGAGCTCTTCATTTCCACAAAGATATATGCAGCTATTTCAAACAACGTTGATACCTGCTCATGGTAAAACCGCGCAAAAGGATTTATGGGAGCCTTGTATTCTACCATTCATGCATGAAACCAGCAAAAAATAGAGCAAAGTAATTATGATAGTTAAAGACAAAACCAGCTTAGCAGTAGAAGCTAGAGCTTCCACTATGCTTTGCGATCTAGCTATTGTGCTTTTCATAAGTCAACCTATTTTGAAATAGCTGTATACATGTAATATAGTTCTAAATAAATGTTTTTACCATTGTTTCCCTTCCAAAGTTTATCTACTTGTATTTCCCCTTTTATACTTGGAACAGAATATCTAAAACGATATACTAAATCGTGAGGAAGCTGACCTAACATCCATCTGAGGTTTGCAAGCTTTCTTGAGTTCTTCCACTGTTTGACACTGACGCACAACAAGATCCAGTACGGAATCTTCACCACTGCAGTGGCAAGAAAACAAGAGAAAAAATCATTTGACAGTGATGGCCGTGTGACTGCAACTGGTAAGGGTGGTGATGTCACACACACAAAAATTAAATAAGGGGCTGGTTAAAAAGTAGAGGGGGGGTGGGCCGAAGGAAAATGGGGGGTGGGTCAGCAAGTTTTGAGCCTCGGCAAAGGGGTGGGTCACCCCA
>JAOBRG010317087.1:0-15538 GCA_027574985.1 Umimayanthus nakama
AATCCTAAGAGGTGGAGGAAATCGGCCGACCCCGATCTTTTGGCTCTGCCCGGTTTTCTCTGACAGTGACACTTAATGTTCAATTTAAAAATACCTAACAAATTTAATGTGCTTGATAAATTAGGGCTATAATAAGCATTAGAGTAAAACACTTCAAACGAAAAGCAATGTCTAGCTTCTTTAATAACTCACAATTTAAAAACGGTGTAGTAATTTTTGATGCTCAAACGCGACTTTCCCTGGGTTCAAAAGAAGTACTTGACATTGTGCTCAACTTGCGAGTCAAAAGAGTCCAGTCAGCAGATTTCCTACAAATAATTTTAAAAACAGTTTTTCGAAACCCGGTGTACGTGACAATTAAAATTAGGGGATTGTAAACGACCGACGCTTTTGCCATGAGTTCAGGGTACGGATCCCATCCTGATGACGACACATATTTCCCTTTGACCATGGCTGCTATTGAGAGTGCGCAGTAGGGAGTCCAGCTAATGATGAACGCGATAATGGCAAAAAAAGTCATTTTTACTACGCAGCGCCTATGCGCAATGTGGTGTTTGGAACTTCTGTGTTTGAAGAGGGGCGGCCTCACAAACCTGTGAATTGAAACGGCGATAAGCTTTTAAGAAACTGAACTTGGGCAATTATTTTAAGCATTTATTCAGCTGTTTTTTCCTTACTTTCATTTTTTCTATTTTCTTTCTTTGCCCATTCATTCGTTCTGTCTTTTTCTTGCATTCGTTCTATTATTCTTTCATTCTTCTATCTTTCATTTATTTTTTCATTGTCTTTTAATATTCCATTATGCTTTCTTTCGTTTTTCTTTTTTTCACAATTTCTTTCATTCTTACTTTCTTTCCTTCACTCCATTTTTTTCATTCATTTTTTCATTCTTTATTTCTTTCTTTTGTTTCTTTTTTAATTCTTTGTTTTATTCTTTCTTTCATTCCTTTTTTAGTTCTTTGTTTCATTTATTCATTCTTAATTTCTTCTTTCTTTCTTATTACATTGCAAAGGTACTTCGTGCGTTCTGATTGGTTCTTAAACGGTCTAAATTTCCCGTCATACCCTACGCACCCACAGACTTGATCTAGGTAAAGGTATTCCGGTTGCACGGTTGCATTGTCATTTTAGAAAAAAATGCCATCAATCGAAATGCTTCATGGTTGTCATTAAAGCTGCATTGCATTTCAAACTCCATAGACGGTCTTAGTCTGTCTTAGAATTTCACAGTTTCAGAGCAAGTGCTCTGGTTTTGGTGCAGTTTAATATCTGTTCACCTTTGCGACCTTGAATGTGCGGTTTTCGATGCACTCTAATCTGGGTTGAAACGAGCAGGAGATCTGATCAGGACTCAAACTCACTCTCTTTTCGACGGCAACACTCACGCACTCATAAACTCTCTAACGCTTTGATCATCTTTGAACGATGAGATTTACACAAGTTTGTTGAGCGACCCCTGCTAACTCTCATCGTCTCTTACCTTCGTTTTACCGCGCACCTGAGACTAGAACAAAACTGTCGTGCTGTTCTTAAGGCAAGAAACGCATCTGAACTCGCCCAACCAAACCTCTTAAATATTTACGGAATGTTTTTGCAAGTAGTTGTTGCTTTTTTATGAAATTTTCCTTACAGCAAAACCCCCCCCCCCCCCCCACCCAAACACACACACCACCACCACCACCAATTTTTTTCGGACCGAGATATAATCCAGGACTGAAAACTTCAGTCCAGTAGTCGGTAGGCGTTATAAATTGGGCTAAAAATTCTAACCCGAAACGTCTCGGTGTCATGCAAACGACAATATGTTTTTATTAACATTTCCTAAAGAGACCGGGCTGAAATTTTTCTATGTATTTGTGCCCCTAGGCCATAAAAATCCCATGATTTCCCTTGCATGTCATCCCACTCAATATACGTGAAGATCATAAAAACCCATGATTTGTATGACTGGTCAAGCCACTCAACCTTAGGCCATGAAACGTAATTGTTCATGTCACTCTGTTTTGTTTTATTTTAGCCTTGATAACCCATTATTTTCTCGGTATTTCATTTAAACTCCAATCCCAGAAAAACATGGTCCTACCTATGTCAGTTGTGTGGCTAAAATTGACGATTGCCAGTAACTGCACTGTTATCAATTCCTTAAATAATGTATGACGAAACGGGATCTGGAGTTAAATCAACCTAACGTTGCACGCAAGATATCTACTGTTTCAAATTGTTATTAAGAATTGGTAAAATCGCACTGGTGATTAACGAAAATGGCGCGCGCTGATTGGTCGAGAACTTCGTTCTCTCACGCTATAATCACCGCCAGGTGATTATAGCAATTTTCAAAATGGCGGCCAGATTTGTCGATGTTTCGGAGTCACAAAATGAGCAGTTAATAGAAAATGCCGTGTCTCAAAAGACAAAAGATACTTCAAAGTTTGGAGTCAAGCTATTCAAAGTTAGGTTGGTAAATTGAACAAAATATCTCTTTCGCGAAACATTGATTTTCAGAACATGAAAGTTTGTTTACATTTTTCGCCACAGAGTCGCAAAGAGTCGCCGCAAAGCATGTTTAGGCGCGTGTTTTTAAATGAAAAATACAATATTTTTAAAAAGGTTGGTAATTTTGTTTTGTTTTCTCGAATAATCACCAGTGCAATTTTACTAAAACAATAAGTCACTTCAGGCTCTTTGAATATCGCGGTAGTCACCTCGTCTCGGTGACTATTCGCTGTTATTCACGTCGCCTTCGGTGACTAATTGTTAAATGGTTACTTCTACCAGTAAAAGTTGGCACTTATACAAGTTTAGCCTACTCAAGTTGTTTTGAAATATTGTTAATCCCGAAAGCTACAGAACCAATATTGCTGCATACAAGCGATGACAGACATTCCAAGACCTGAAACCCGTTGTGTGCAATCAGGTTTCCGATTTATTTTGACAAGATCCATTATTCATTTTGTTGGTGGGCTGATGACAGAAAACCTCAAACAGAAAGAAGATCGTTTCCGATTTATTGCTCACCTGAAACAACATTTTGTCTTATTATTGTAGCAAATGCACCGGATAAAATACGCAGCTTATCAGTAAGAACTATGATCCAGAAAGTGGTCGAAGCAAGCGAAGAAAGTGATAGCTCTCACTAGAGGTCTAGCGAATGGATCTGTTTAATCTTAAAACTTAACATCACTTAATGAAAACAGTGTGTAACAAGGATACCAATTTATCCTTGTTGGACAGGGGTCACTTCCAGGGTCAGTTGGAAGTAAAGCGTACATCCATTGTTCTGTACACATACGTGTTGTGGAATTCTGCTTTGGAGATCTCGGCGTTTGAAGGCTTCCAGGGAAATTCCTCGATCGTGAAGCCGTTTTTGCAACAGCAGAGCGCGAAAACATGGAAAACTCATAAAGAAATCAGCTTACCGTATACTGAATACTGATAGTACTTTGAATCAAATTTTAAGTTTTAAAGTGTCAAAGTACAACCTAGGTCATTTTTGGAAGTGTGATGCAGGAAATTTGTAGAAGTTCAGTTTTGCACAATGATTTCGGCGTTTGAAGACCTGGGAAATTCCTCGCTCATGTAAACCATACTAGAAATCGATATGTGACGCTTCCCTAATTGGAGCTCAAACTGTGCAAACTAATGAACAACGAGCATCGGGCAAAATTTACCAGTTGTAAAAAAAAGTGTGTATTTACCGTATAAAGCTTTTACAGTATATATGTTAATTATAAAAAAATGTAAAGGTTGTGTATTGTTCCAATTAAATATCATTATGCCATGTATTTTAGAAGTTTATATTCATGAGATTTTTGTAGTTTGTAATCAGATAATTTTTATTGCGCAATAGGTGTATGCTCATCTTGTTTTGACTGATTTAATACATAGCCTTAGCCGTCATTAAAAAATAGTCATAAGAAAGACCGATTAAGCAATTTTACATAGTCTTGGCCGTCTTTAAAAAAGAGTCGGAGAATAACTGATTTAGAAACTTAACAGAAATTCGTTGTTTCCCTATGTCTCGCCTGCCAAAAGTAGTTTTGTACTAAGCTCGTTAGAAAAGGTATTGCTCAACGAAATATTTCAGACATTAGAAGAGTATTTGTAGTTTCATACGTCGGACCTCGTCTCCTTATACTTATGGTAGCAAGGTTACCCTCTATACATTTGATGTTAAGAATAAGAATTATTCTCATGGGAAAATTAAAAAGTGTAGTGTATTTTGCCAGTGAGGCTTAAATACTCTTCGAGCATGCTTTCTTTGTTAGTTTTTCTTTCTTTCTTTGTAAAGGTTTGTGTTCTTTAACAATAATAAGTATTAGCCGGTGAAAAAAATTTTGTTGTGTTTAATAAAGCTATATTTAACAAAACAATTAGTTTACTCGACCTTCTGAATTTTAGCTAATTATAACAGATTCGCGCTCCGCGCTCATCTGCTATTTATCAGCTGATATTCAGTGTGGTCTCGTATAATTATTGTTAAATATTCAGTGCGGTCTCGTAGAATAACTGTTAAGCATTGTATGTATTGTTCTGTATTGTGTTGTATTGTATTTGTTTTTGTTCGGGGATTAGAGTGCAAATGTAACACGTGTAATCAGTAATGTGATCTTTTTTTCAAGCATGCAAAAATTGATTCTTATTGAACAATTCTAAGCCTCAGCGTTATTCTTAAAATGTTCTAAAAAATTTGGCCAATATCTGCCTCAATATTCTTATAAAGTCTGTTCTAATAAAAAAAAAAAGAGTGTAAAAAAATATCTTAAACGCAATTGGCACTTATATCGGCGAGCAGAAAACATCTGGACATAGATATGCTATCTTCCGTTATTTTTCTTGCTTTTGCCAGTTTTGGTAGATGACAAACCACAGGATCGGAATTTGCCTAACTGGTAAGACGTGTCCGCGGCCCGTGCCTCTGAGCGCTTGATTCTAATTTAGAGTCTCATCACTCTTGGCTTAATTCAATCAGTTTCTACTCTGGAGCAAACCGCTTCGATCGAACGTAAATAATTTGCTGCGTTTTGTTTTGTGTTCTGTTACCTATAATGCAGTTAGAGAAAGTTTTAATTGGCAACAACTACAACTATCTTTTAGTCCAAAAAAGACCAAAGCCGCCTCAAAGTAATCCTTTTTTTATCAGTACCTACTCCTGTACAAAATACCGTCCTTTTTCCACGCAAATTCCAACAAGATTTGCCCACAAAGTTGGCTGTTATGACAGCCTTTAGCTGATAACTTGTGTAATCTTAAAACAAAAACTTCAGTTTACCTATCAATAACTTATACTCGTCTGTGCGACACCCTGGTCTTTGTTAGCTCCGCCGCGAAATGCAAAAACTGTATACAAAAGTTAATTTAGGAGTATCAATGATCAAATGAGTAAAAGTTCTGTCGTCGATGGAAATACTTATTCAAAATTTCTTTATCTCAGAATTCGTACGAATTTTAAAAAAATTCCCGAGAAGAACGGACTTTAAAACAGACGATGAAAAATCGACTCAGCAAATCATGAATGTTTTCGGAGCCTGTGTGTTAAATGTGTGCTAACTCGACGAAGCAGCAGTAGAATGAGAATATATACCAAAAAACAAATAAGAAACTAAAATGTTTTGTTTAAGCAACACGTGTTTTGTTTTGTATCTCGACCGTGTTCCGTTTTTGTTGCACTCGCTACGCGCTTAAAATAAACAAGCCACAATGGTAAAACGTACCTCCAGATTGTTGAATAGCTATAAACGATGACCGTTAACGGCACCACAAATCCCATGAAGATCAAAAACGCGTTGTAAGCCAGGTCTGCGACCTCTCTTGAGCTCCAGTCCGGACAACAACTAAATCCTGCCGAGCTGGGCACGAACCTGTTCCATCCAAGTAACGGGGGAGCCATGAGCCCTACAGAATACGTCCAAATTCCGACGATAACACAAACAGACTTACGCAAGGACGATTTGGGGGCACAGTTCCATCGAACCACATTCGACTTCACGACAAAACTCAGTGTTGCAAGTGTGATGATGGATGCAATGCCCGTTGTTCCGTTTACAAATGATGACCAATTACAGTTTGCGTTTCTTGTAAGAAGGCGTTTTCCCTGAAGGTTTGCGCTGATCGCCACCGGATAACCAAACACAACAATCAAGAGATTTGCAATGGCGTTATTGAGAAGATACGGAGTAATATTTCTGTGGCGATGGTCTTTGTGTGCAAGTGTGATTATTGCTAAAGTGTTGCCGAGAAAACCAAAAGACAGGGTCAGTGACATTATAGTCCCATAAACGATAAAACCTACATGGTTAAAAATTGGACGGTTGAGTATAACTGTCTCGTTTTCGATCTGTGAAGAGTTAACCCAGTCGTCTCTCATTTTGTGTTAGTCCTGGATATCTGCACGTAATACAATAACTCCAGTTTACCCAAAATGTGCAACTCGTAGACAACAAGCAAGCCAACCGCGGTCTCAAATCGTTGGAGGCTGATGAATACTTCTGACAAGGCGAAATTCCGCGAATGTCTAACGACTCAGACGAATGTCAAGTCAAGACACTAGTTTAAACAATTGCCAAAAGTTTTTGCGCTGGTACGTGAGAACATTAAATTTACATTTTGAACACGAGTAACTTCAGTGAAGCATTCAGTAAAGTACATATCACAGAAATAAAACTCATTTAATGATCCCCCGGGAGCTTCCATTAAATAGCCCATTCAATTTTAAACAGACAAATCTTACCTGAGGACGTAATGTGTGAAATATGGTTATGGAGAGGTATGATATCGTCGCATTCAATCAACTTTTGTTGCCTTCCCTAGGATATTTTAGTTGGCAAGGCAGATGTTTGATGGGTTGAAAGTTGCACGGAAGTCAAAGACAACGGGTGAAAATTATATTCTGTTTGTTAATCCGGCTAAATAAGCGATGCAATTTCAGCATCTGGTTAAGATTAGTTAAACGTGTTTGCTTTCTGTTTAAACACACAAGTGCAGTCAATAAACACTCAGGAAGTGCTAATTCCTGGGATTGTGCAGATGTTAAAGTAAATCAAACGGACCCTTAGGCTTCTAAAATTGGTTCTAAACCTGAAAATCCTTTTCAATAAGTGATTCAATTTTAGCATCTACTTAAGACTAATTAATTTGTTGGTTATCTCATCTGTTTACATAAGAAACACTCAATACACAAGGATTAAAGGTTACTCAAGTAGATCCTATGACCTTTGTACTATGCCTGTAAGCACTATAAAACCACATAAAGAAGCTCAAAGGATCCTGTCCCTTTTTAAACGTTTAGGACTGGCATCTTTTTAGATGAGTTTATTTTCGAGACTCAAAAGGTTTGGCTTCTTTTCAAGATGAGTGCTGCAAATAATGAAAATGACGACGATGAAACCATGAGTTACATTGTATCACACAATTTTTTCAATTACAAAAAAATGCTTAAATTCCAATGTGAAAGATGCTCAAGAAAAGCATTAAACATATTAATTGATGTCTTGAAATTGCGAAAGTATTTTTACAAACTCGAGAGGGGGGCTTTTCCTTGAGCTCGGTCTCGTCTTTATATCTGAGTTTCTTTTCGACTGAGGTTTAACAGCAAAATTTGTGAATACTCCCGAGGAAAAAAGTAGACGCTCCAAATTTTAAAGCATATTTAACTTCAGCTGGAGAAAAACATTTTTAAAAACACCATTTAAGTACTGAACGCTCTTTGCCTTACAAAAATATTTTACGTCAATCAGTTACATGCATTTTGTAACATCTTCTATGAAACTACACTACTACTACTCATTAGTCAAATCACAGGCAGTCACGCAAATAAAAATACAAAACACGCAAACTTTATTAGCAGTATAGACATCATCTAAAGCCTGTTTTTCACACAGTCGTCTCGAGTCGTTCCAAGTCTTTCCGAAAGACCGAGGCAACTGAAACAAATTTGTCAGAATGAATTTGAGTTTGAACTATTAATTTAGGTCTACGGGGTTTGATTCGACTTTATCAAGGTTGTATTTAACTGGTTACTTTGTCTTGTAAACGATAAATTACTGAAAGCGAAGCAATGTGATTTTTCAAGACTACAGTTTACTTTTATTTACAAACACTCAATTTCTGTTAGGTTTTCAAAGTAACGATACACAAGTATTTCAGTCAATCAATGCGTCCGTCCAAACGGCACAAACTGATCCCGTGTAGCGCATGCGCTGGAGAAAAAATAATGATAACAATATATCTGATCTGAATCTAATATAAACGAGTATTAGTTTGCATTTTAACGTGCAATGAAAAGCTCTGCAAATATTTTTTTAGCAAGCACACTTCTAGCGCGTTTCAAGCACTTAGAACTATGAACACAACCTTACAATCAGTCAAACGTTTTAAACTGCCAACGAATACAATCAGGTGTTCCGTTCTTAACAGGAACACCTGCTGAAATGCTCTGTCGCCTTGCGTAGTATAACAACTCTACTGATAAAAACAACTTGAACGCAAATGTTGTTTGTTCACAAACTACATATACCTTGCTGAATCATTTTAAGCAGCAAATAGTCTCGGAATTAAAAGTTTTTCAAACAGAGTAGCTTATTAGCAACTCTTCCGAATCAGTGACCTCCAAGAGCAAACGCTTCAATTTCGTCTTCTTTTGAAGGTTATCGAATCAGCAAGGTGGTGTTTCTTGTAGATGACAGCACAACTTCGTTCCCAGGCTCTTTCCTCTCCCGAGAGAAAGACCCTGGTTTGGTTTGGTCTGGTCACGTGCTAACCAGATTCCAGGTGGTAACAAATAAAATAAGCGATGAGGATTTGCTTAAGGTTGATTCTTGTTCTCATTTAGCCGAGTGTAGGGAGGAAAATATCTCATTTTCGTCAAAACAAACACACATGTTCGATTATTTTATTTGTTACCACCTAGAATCTGGGTGGCACGTGACCAGACCCAACCAGGCGAAAAGAGCCTGGGAACGAGGTTAAGGCATTCTAATTATTTACAATGTGTGAGGCTTCAATGTGCGACGTTACACGAAGTACATCTCTGATGCCATTTTTTCTTGTACCTTTACAGCCGCGGCAAAGTTCTTTAGATTGTCCGCAACAGTTCCGTCACTGAAAGAAAAAAAAATCCCTTTTTAAAGATTCATTTCTTTGTAAAGAAAACCTGTTACCAGTATTGGGTGAAAAACCGCCAGATGTTATTTTAGGTACACATTCTTGAAAAATAACAAAAAGGCTCTTTTAAAATAGCGCTATAGGCTGGTGGGACATTCTTAGAATCTCTCTTCATGGCAGAAGTTAAGATTATGGATTATTCTGGGCGTGGCTGAAGACAAGTTACAAACCTACAATTGGAGTTCTGTTGCGATAAGAGGAAGTCTTGGAGTGAAACTATTTGCTAACCGGACCCACTAGGAACCAGAATACATAAATTCATTCTCACACACGTGATGCACGAGTGTTACAAGCGCCAATGCAAAGAAAAAAGCGCCTGTCATACCACATCAAGAGTCAGCGGGTGTACTCCGAAATGAACATGGCCGACAATAAGGCTGGAATGCAAATTAATGCAAAAACAGGCACTTTTCTTAAAATTGTTGTACAAATTCATGTGAATAAGAAAAAAAATTCATACAACTAAGTTTCTTCTGTGTAGGCGCAGCGATATTGTTAGATTGCTGAGAACAAGTGTTGCCAAACACTCGAGGATGGTCTGTGCAAAGTAGGAAACCAAACACAGATCTCCTCTTTTTGTTTACCAACAAGGTCTGAAGAAGATTTAGAGGAAAGAATACTAGCACCACGTGGGTGGAGAAATGCCGTTGTATTGACAACTTGCTGCCGGATAGATAATTCTTTTAAATCGTTTTTATTAAGGTTTAATAGTACTTGTAATGGATTACCTTAATCTTGGTTGGTCAGCTAAATGATTGCGGGCGCGAAATGCTGCAAGATGGGCATAATATGCAGGGGCTGGCATAGATACCGATCTTGGGCACCGTGCGAACGTGTGGTACAACTGGTATGTCAGCTCTTGTAGGGAGTCTGCGTTGAACGCGTTGTCATCATACAGCACGTGATAATGAGTTGGTCTGCTGGTCCCCTGTGATAAAATATCAGAACCGTAAGGTCTGTGGAAATCCCGTGGAGAACAGTAAGGCGAGGTTACCCTCTGTGAACTAACTGAGGCTTTAGTTGTTACAATTGGTTAACATTATGCACCAACCATTTGAAACCCCCGCCGCCCCCCCCCGACTTTGGGGATAGCGAGGATATTCACTTTTTCTTGGTGTGAAACTGAGTGAAGTCCCCGGTCCCCAGGGCAAAATTTCATAGCGAACATCTCCGTCCCCGGGGATACTACTCTTTTGGCCAGTACAAAAGCTCCGTAAAAATTCAATATTAAAGAAACTTTATCAACGAAACTTTCGTTTAACAAAATAACAAAACAGTGTCATTGTTCTACAAACATCAATTTGTCGGACAAAAATTACATGAATAGACAAGTTTTTCAGTTCTCTTAAAAGCACTCAGCTCTTTCAATAGCCACTGCCTTGTACTGGCATCTCGAAGCTCTCATTGTTTAATCTTTCTTGCAATCTATGGAACAAAGTTCAGAAACATGAGTTAAGCAAGCCAGTTGCATGTCGAGCAATAATAAAGACGCAGATGCTGTGCTAAGGATACATAATACACATCTAGTTAATGATATCACTTCAAAGTCGAACGCCTGGCCAAAAAATCTGAGAAAAGGCTTTTTTGTGCAAGCAGCAGTACTGACATTAAAAGCGAAACCTTCTAAAAGTTTAAAAATTAATGTACTTATTTGCTTTGATGCACAAAAAAGATGTTGTTACAAAGTTCAACTGTCGCCTTCTTAGCAGCTTTTGCATAAAAGTGTTCTGTAGAAACACATTAATTTTTTTCACAAAACGATGTTCTATATATGGCATACAGTATAATCCAGTCTCTAAACGATACTTACTAGGGCAAAACCACTTTCCAGGAGGAACAGTGTTCTCGGTGAGCCCAACACATAGATAGTAGTACCACTTGTGTGCGCACTGCTCATCGCCATCGCACCACAACACTTCCCGGTCTTAAGAGACTTCCACACGGGCAGTAAGGCTCCTCTTCATCCTCAGCATCACCCTCATCACCACTATCAGGTGGTGCTGTACCAACGCGCCTCTTCAAACATCCACCAGCTTCTGTCGCTTCTGTCTCTCCTTGTGCAATAATTTATGTCGAGTCACGGTTCCAAAATAAATTACCATTGCGGCTCGAAAACGTCGGTGAATGCCCCGCTAATTCCCTGGTTAAGTCCCCTCCTCAAGGGGGAAGAAATGAAACAATAGTGAAGCACCCGCACCCCGGGGCCATAAAGATGGTGAGAATCGGGTGAACATACTCGCTTTCCCCCGCCTATCCCCGCGGTGGGAAGGGGGGGGGGAGGGGGTTTCAAATGACTGGTGCATAATGTGTGTGACATTTACAGCCACAATCACAGCAACAGCAGCAGTCACAGCTACAGTCGCGAACACAACCACAACCCCAACCAAGGCGTTTCAGAATAACTACAACCGGTACAACTGCTACTGCTGTAATCACTCTTACCGCTACAAGAAAACGTTTACTGTATTTTGCTGTAAAACTGTAAAACAAATTGAGCGTTAACAAAGAATAAACAGTAAAAAAACGTTTACTATAGCATTCTCTCGATACGACATTCAAATCAAGGCTCACCTGAATACCATAATGACTGCACAGGTAGAAATCAAACTCGAACGGATGAGTGATTTTTTGATCGACAGTGGTTCCAGGAGGGATATTTCCAGCTTTCCCACATGCATCGCGTTTGTCTGCAGGGAACAACCGAACATGGTGTCTTTTCTGAACGACAACAAACGTGATTCCCGGGGTGTAACCCTTCTCTAGCATTAAACAAGCTTCTTGCACTGCTCGCACTTCATACTTGAGTACTTGGTCAAACTGCCCCTCACTGACACCATCGCGGTAAAAGATAATCTTTCTTGGTTTTGTGCGCGTTTTTTTGTAAAACTGCACCAGCAACTCTTTCACCATAGTGGCTAATTCTTCGATGATTTCCTGCCGATGGTCTTGAACGCGAATTTTAGCGCAATACCTACTCGCGTTAGGGTCAAGACTAGCGACCACCGCGGCAATTGATGGTGTCTTGGTGTCCCCTGGAGAAGGATGTGTTACGTCCGCCCCGAATATAATTACCGGCTCTTTTAGGATAGGCGCCTTCTTGGCTGGGTCAACAATGTGGTTGGTACCGCCCATTTTGGCATTGATCTTCATTGCAATGTTTGAGCACACCTGCGGGTTGGCGCGTTGTGCTTGTTTGAACTGAACGCACTGTGTAGCCACACCAAGGATGACGTCACCAACCTGTTTCACCTGCTCGTATATGTCTTTGTTCCCTTTGTCGGGAATAACAGCTAGGATAAGTTGCAAGTCGGGATGATTTCTCTTGGTTGTGTCGAATACTTTGTTAGTCTGTAGAAACAACAGAAACGAAGTAAACATTCAAGAGATATGCAGAAGTAATGTTTTTTCCATCAAACTTTTTGTGTTAGTGTCCCGGTTTCTGATCAGAAACGACAAGATAGAAGTTCTGCAAATGTCCTCCCAAGGGTGCAAAATATCCACTACAAAAGAAGGGATTTAAGGGGAGCTTTCAACAGTTTCCTATATAGTCAGGGGCAGACGCCTCCTGTTCGCCGGACACATCGCTCTTCCTGTGGAAGTAAAACTATTTTTCTTCAGAGGTCACGAGCGGGGTAGCGAATCTGAGCAATGCTTAACTGTAAAATGCGCAACTAAAACTATTGTGCGAATTATTTCGATTGTTGGAGCTTTAGGAGGAGCAATGAAGATTAACGTATCAACTAGTCCGGCAGCAAGTTTACTCAGTAACAAATCGCATAGGAAATTCATCCTAGGTACAAAAAAACAACAAAATATTCATACATCTTGTTTCCTGATATATCTGACATCACAAGGTGTATTCTTGATCGGCATACCAGCCTTGCCAGAAAAGAACATCAGTTGCTGGCTGAAATTTTCAAGGACTTTTGCGTTGCATCGCTGACTAGGCAGATAGCAGAACATGGCCCATTTTGTTATCGGAATGCCAGCAAAGAAGGTCTTTCCTCTCATATCCCACGATCCATCGCGAGGCGTCAGTTGTGACTTTTCTCCAAACTCTATCGCGGGTGGGTCCAGGACGCGTCCATCTACTCGAGCCATGTTAGTACTCATACTGATTCCGTACTCGTCCATTAGGTACTTCCCACTTATTCGCTGGCTTTCAGCTGCCTAAAGATAAAATGTAAGAGACACTAGACTGAGAAAGTCAAATTGCGGATGTATTAGGACGTGTCATAAAATAAATTTGTCATGCACTGATCGACAACTGTTCGACGTCAAGGCCACCACTGCCCCATCTCTTAATAACGTTCACTATTGCAGTGTGTTTTACAACTTACCCAATATTGTTGGTGGTTTTGGTGAAGCATTCAGCATTTCTACGTTGCTTTCTGTGCGATCCGATTGCCACAAGAGTATGAACATCGGCACAAATTATTGACGAGACTATATATCATACCTTTATGAAATACCGCTGGTTTCTAACTTCTTGGTTAGGGATTTTGTTAAATAAAATACAACCAATTTTGAGTCCTGTTCTTTTACGTCCACTGGTAACTCCTTGGAACCCCCCCCCCCCCCCCCCACGTCCAATGGGTTTTAAGGTGGTAGGAAACCTGATTTCAAATACCAATGCATCTGAACCCGTTGAAAGGCTTGTAAGTTTGTAGCAAAAGATAACTCTTACTTATTGAGAGTGGATGTCCCGATAACATTTCAGTTTATCAATCCTTGTACTCCTACTGACATTCTGGTCATTGTGGCAGCTTGATAAGGTCCAAATACACTCTTTTTCTAGCATTCAACTGTATTTTGTACAAAAATTAGTCGGTGAATCTCTTTTTTGTTTTATCAAAAGTGTTTGCTCACCAAGGAGCGCATTTATATTTTTGGAAAACATTCTGTCAAGAATTGGTTGATGGTTCCACCTCAATATTTTGTAGTGTTAAGATGGCACAAAAAACGTCTTGACTGAAATTTTCAAAATAATCTTGTGCAAAAAAAAAGGGAAAACCCCACTGGTCTTTGGGTAAAATGCAATCGATTAACAAACACCGGATCTAGCATTAATCCGTCATAGTGTGCAAGAAAGTTTTTTGCAAAGGTCATAGCCTCAGGAAAATGCAAGCAGGTAGGGGCCACGTTAAGCGGTGCCATATCAATTTAATAACACCCCTTATTTCAACGTCAACCAACCCAGCTCTGAATGTTCTTCTGTCTCTCCCACGCGGGTCTAGCAGTGTGCTTGATCATAGTTGCGATCTGATCATCAGTTAGCTTTCGCTTTGGACAAGGAATCAACTTGCACACTTCCATCGGAACGAATTTATCCTTCCCCACCTCCAAACAAGGCAGGTGAGGATACCTGACAAGGAAGTTAAGAGAAACAAACCGGTATCGGTATAAAGTAACAACAACGTTCTTTTGTACACCTTACTTTTGATTTCAAAAATAAACAGCGTTAAATCAAAAAAAGGTGCTAGCTACCTGGTATAAAAAAGCCGGGTAAATTGGTAAATCAAAAACAAAGAACATAAACAAAACAATACTTGTAGATATATGAGGAAAAAAGAAAGAAAAAAGAGAGGAGGGAGGGAAGGAAGAAAGCAAGCAAGAAAAAGAGAATAAGAGAAAGAGTTTAATTGAACTGAACTTCAAGTTTATTTACCCTCGGTGATTCTCTCAATAAAACACATTCTTTTTCAGGAATGACGAGCTAAGATATATTAAAATGCACAAAGAGAAAAAAAGAAAAAGAGAAACAAAGAAACAGAGAAAGAGAAAGAAAGAGAGAAAGAAAGAGAGAGAGAAAGAAAGAAAGAAAGAGAGAATGAGAGAGAGAAAGAGAGAAAAAGAGAAAAAGAGAAAAAAGAGAGAAAGAAAGAACGAAAGAACAAAGAACAAAAGAAAGAAAGAAAGAAAGAAAGAAAGAAAGAAAGAAAGAAAGAAAGAAAGAAAGAAAGAAAGAAAGAGGAAGGTAGGAAAGTAGAAAGAAGGAAAGCGGGAGGAAGGGAGAGAGATAGTAAGAAAGAATGAATGAAAGACAGAAAGAATGAAAGAAGAAAACATAAAAGAAAGAAAGAAAATAAGTAAGTAAGTTCGTATTATCTTTTATCTACTCTTATGTGCTGAGAAAAAGAAAGAGAGAGAGAAAGAAAGAAAGAAGGAAAGAGAGAGAGAAAGAGAGAAAAAGAGAAAAAGAGAAAAAAGAGAGAAAGAACGAAAGAAAGAAAGAAAGAACGAAAGAAAGATAGATAGAAAGCAAGAAAGATAGAAAAAAAGAAAGATAGAAAGAAAGAAAAAAAGAAAGAAAGAAAGAAAGAAAGAAAGAAAAAAAGAAAGAAAGAAAGAAAGAAAGAAAGAAAGAAAGAAAGAAAGA